>JZKD02S0715061.1:41434-75752 GCA_000966675.3 Picea glauca | reverse complement strand
TTGGTGATATTGGTCCATTTGTCTCTATTTTTCATTTTCTCACATGCTTTTAGTTTTTATTAGTTTTAGTTTAGTTTTAGTTTATTGCTTTGTTGTTTTTCTTTCTAACCTTTTAACTTACAGCTGTCATGCCTAGCAGAGCCCAACTGGGCATGTAAGCACTCATAATTTGCTCACACAGTGACGAATTGGGTGCAAACACTATGCAATAATTTCTCATCCATTGGCAAATTAATGGAAAATTTTCCCAATGGATCGTTATCCTTCAGGAGTACGATCTTGAATTTTCAACTCCCAAGAGAAAGAAAGCTCTCGTCCTTGCCAAAATTGTCACAACCTTCCCCTCCGATACTACCAGTGCCCCTGTCAATACCGACTTCCCCGATGAACATCTCTTTTATATTACTTCAGATGATCCATGGTATGACGACCTCCTCGTCTACCTACAAACCCAAAATTTCGGTAACCACCTCTCACGAGATGATCGTTGTCGTATTCGCCACCAGGCCCCCCACTATCTCCTCATTGTAGATATCTTATATTGGCAACGAGTCAACACCATACTTCGTCGATGCTTGACTATTGACGAGGCCGATCGAATCTTGAACGACTTTCATAGCGGTGCATGTGGGGGCCATCTTTCGAGAATGTCCATTGCTCAGAAAATCATTCGAGCAGGTTATTTTTGGCCTACATTGTTTCACGATTGCATCCATACCATGAATCGATGCGAGAAATGTCAGCTTTACACCAAAAAAGCATGAGCACCACCTGCTCTTCTCCACCCTTTCATTACTTTTGGCCCCTTTTGTAAATGGGGCATCAACTTCATGACTCGTAATCCCCCATCCAGCAATGGACACAAATACATTATTGTCGCAGTCGATTAATTCACAAAATGGGATGAAGCTATGTCCACCTTCAACAACATCACTAACATTGTAGTGCGTTTTTTATTTAATCACATCATATCCCGCTTTGGAGTACCACTCCAACTAGTTTCTGATCATGGGAAACACTTTGAGAATGAGATTTTCATCAAACTCTCATCTCGGCTAGGATTCTCCCACGAGTTTCCCTCGCCATATTACCCTCAGTCTAACAGACAGGTCAAAGCAGTTAACAAGGTCCTCAAGACCATGTTACAATGCATAGTTAATAAACATAAGACCAATTGGCATCATATGTTATTTTCCATGCTATGGGCTTATTGTACGGCCATGATAATGGCCACTAGTTTCACATCATTTCATCTAGTCCATGGGGTTGAGGCCACTCTTCCCATCGAGTGTGAAATTCGCACCTTATGCATCGCAATTGATCTATTACCCGACATTGCTCCAATGGAGCAGCGTTTGCTGAAATTAGAGTCCCTAGATGAAGGTCGTTGATCTTCATTACAGAACAATGAGGCAGCGAAAAAATGGTCAAAAGCCACCTTTGATCGCCATGTCAAACTTCACTCATTTCATGAAGGCGACCTCATCCTTGCTTACGATATCTCTCACGATACCTTTGGTCATGGAAAATTCGAGTCACTATGGCACGGCCCCTACATTATCTAACATTGCCTCACCAAAGGCGCATACATCTTAGCCTCTCTTGAAGGCCTCTCTCTCAAAGAACCCATCAACGGGTTATACTTAAAGATATTTTATGCCTAAGCGTAGCCATTCTACTTTAGTTTATTTCTTTTATAGAATTTTTAATCTTTTTTCCATCCCTCAAGTCTAAACTATCATTTGTGCAAATTGACAGATGATTCCTCCATCGGCCTACCACATCGGTTATGCCGACGACACGAGCTGTTAGACACAAAATCTCGCTTCGGCAGCTTGGGTCCTCTATACTTCCTCACATGAACTACTCCACTCCAGTGGCATATTTTTGAGTTCAACAACCAACAACCAAGCTGAATACACAACCGTGATTGGCCTCCTCATCGATGCCCATCATCATTGTATTCGTAACCTTAGCATCTTTCTTGACTCTCAACTAGTCGTCCTCTAGCTCAATAATGTGTACCATGTTCGCGATCCTTACCTCTTTCACAAATACCTGTAAGTTAGAATTTTATCTCGAAATTTTCATTTCATTACATTTACACATATTCCAAGACAATTGAATCAAATTACATATAACTTAGCTAACATTGTGTTAGATTGGCATATATCACATCAAGATACCTCTACACACACATAAACCATCAAGACCCTGTCACAACATATATAGATTAGACATCATAAACACATTAAAAAAAACATGTAAACATCACATAGACCCCAAAATGTATACTCATATATATATAAATCGGTCCACAATGCCATCAAAATGTTTATGTATAAATATACAAACATCCACAGGCCAGTGAAGCACCTGGGTACAAAACTGGTGCCTCTACATCAAAATGAGCTCACCAGCCTATATACAAGATACAAAAATACATAGGGTGACACTCAAGGTGCCTTTAGAGCACCACCTCCTGCCCCTCCCTTAGACGGTGGTCCCCCACCCACTACTAGTCCCTCCAGACCGGGAGGTAACTGTTTGGTCATCGCAACACCTGCTACTACTGCTCGCCACACCACAGCTCGCCACGTTGGTGGAACTCCCACACACTGCTCCAGGATTCCCTCATCCTGGATATGTGACCACATGACCTCAGGTACGCCCTATAACATTGCCTCCAGGTGGTGGTGAATATCCTCAAAATATCCCCTGGCTTCCATTGGAGGAACATGCGATGGCCTGACACCTGGGTCATCAAAACGATGTCTCCTCACTGATATCTCATCATCAGTTGGTCTCACCTTGACGTCCTCACACTGACATCTCTCTCCTACCCATGGTAGTCTCCTCGGATCCTAGTGAGACGATGCTCTCTTCAGCTCAACCTTACACCCATGAGGTCCTACATCTGCACATACAAACAAGCAAATGATAGTATCAACATCTATACAAAATACATATGGCATGCTATCTCAAAAATCAACATATCAAACTCATAAACATACCTTGGTGATCAAACACCTCCCCTAGAGGTAACAACATGTCTGGATCACCCCGAAAGTCAACACCAACGTAAGGATACTGCAGTATAACCTACAACATCTACTGCCACACCTGTGCCACCTCAGTCATGAAAAAATGGCCACCCTCGCCACCACCTCGCACCATAAAGCAATGCAGGTCTGGACTCCACATCCGGATCAAAAAATGTAGGAGATACTCTTGCGCCCATATCAATGGGCACTCAAAGAACTTCAGTAGCCCACAGGCTACCAAAGTGGCATGAACCTCTAGCTCCTCAATAGCCACAGCATCCCTCAGTTGGGACCAATCCCGCTCTCACCAGCCGACCGACATCGTGTAAAATGATCACCTACAACCACATAATACAGTCCTAGGTCAGCCATATTGACCATAAAACACATTAAAAAAGATAAGTTTTACATGCGCCAGCCTTGCCCCCAAGGTGCGGTTGTTTAATCCATAGGCGTGCACATATGTGCACCTGTTCACCCCATAGGCGCGCACATATGCATGCATGTTCACCCCACAGGCGTGCACGCAGGCATGCTTGTCCATCCCACAAGTGTGCATGCCTGTGCGCTTTCTCACCCTACAGGGGCACCTCCATGCACCCTTGTCATGAACATAGGCACACATCATAACGTTCATATCCACTACAAAGTTGGGCACCCATGCACCATTGTGCCCACACTGATAAAACCCCATGTACAACCCTCCATACAGGCCTTGCCCATAACTGGAAAACCTACTTCTATGCAGGGCGATAAGACTACTAACCTGAAGCTCGCCGGTCCTGAACTGGCTGCCTCGTTCTTTTGAAATCTCAAAATATCCTCTTAATACCTCTCGTCTAGTCTCTCTGGTAGCAAGTACAAATGAGGTGGCAATGTGGGCCCTATAACTATATATAGACATTTCTTCCAAACTTCCAATCACCACTTTGGGAGCACCGGGTGTCCATTTTTTGATCCATCTTCAGCCACGAGATCAACATCCCGTCATCTACATCAAGACATTCCCTAGGCCACTTTTTATCCTTAGTCCCCGAGGCACCATTTTTCATACCCCATCCAGGTATGTATGCTCATGCTCAAAATTATCAAATAAATGCTTGTATGTTCGATTCTCTTCAGATATTTTTCACATCGAGTATTTGGTTTTCATGTGTGCAGGTACTTGGTCATCATACATCAACTCAACCCCTTCAGGTATATAATCAGCACTGGCATGTAATCATTCCCTCTGAATCTCAATTGCATCTCCAGTCACACCCTCTGATATTTTCCTCTAGGATCCCCATCTCCAGCTCTGCAGTACCAACACCTATATTTCATCTTAGGTACTGTCACCCGGTAGCACTCTCCCCCACATGAGTTGTCCCATTCATAGCACCCTTTTTCACTTTGACACTCATGTTTTTTTTCAACCCTTTAGGGATGGGAGTCCCGATAGTCTTGCATCATGTCATGAATCAGCCACATACTCCTTCTCCTCATTTTGTTAGCTTTCCCACTGGACTCCCAAATTATTTCTTCAAGGTTCTATTTTGACTGCACCTTCGCAGTATCATGAACCCTCCATTTCATCCACAAATCAGTTTTCTCCTCTACAAATTTCCCTCCATTTCACCTACCTCATACATAAACCCACCCATGGGGCCCCCACCCTCCACTAGTTCTCCAAGAAAATTGTGCCCTAATTGGCCCAACCATATTACATTGGGGCACCGATTTCTATATTTGTACACTCATCCCAAATTATTCTTTATTTATTTTGTAAAAAGTCTTTGTTTCTAGCATTTACATATCTTTTTGTCGTTCCCTTTGGTGACCTTCTTCCCTTTTTTGGAAAATTCAACCCATGTCGCCCTTGGTTGGGGCACTCCTTATCATATACCCTGGTTGACATCATCCATATACTCCAAGTATCCCACAGGCCACTTACCTATACCCTCTAAGTTTTTTCACTTTGTCCCGCCTTTGGCACAACTTATCCCCTGTCTTGTTGTCCTCCTGACACTCAACCTAGTTGAACGATTGCAGCCACTTATACCTCACACATACCCCCAAGCAAGGCCAGTATTGAGTCTCCATACATCTTGATTTCATCCATGTACCTCCTAAGTTCCTAACCTCACTTAGTATATTTCACGAAGCCCTTTGCTTCTTGGAGTCGTGTCCCCCCTTTTTGTCGACATCAACATAGTTTCTAGAAGGGTGAAAGTATCTTGACTCTCATTACCTTTCGAATGAGAGGTCTCTGACGGCATAGGGAGAACCAAAATTGCTCCCTACTATCATTGACCCCCATAGCATTTGACTTCAACACTTTCTCATGTTATGGTGGGTCTTACTTTGTGACTATTACAGTTATTTCTTATATTTTTTGAAGACCTTTGAACTTGGCTAGGCTATCAATGCCTACAGAATCTGTGATATTTCTTATAGATATCACTACCTACTGGTTAGAGTATGTTCCTCCACATAATTTTCTTCTTCCTTTATCACGACCGCCCCCGAGGGCGCTGCAGTTGTCTACATCAACACACCATTCCTTTTTGAGTTACATGACACGAGCATGGGGCATGCCTACCTCATTTGTACACAATTTATTTTTACACATGTTATGGAATATTGGGTTCTACAGGTTCCCTTCTCCCTCCAATGGGTAACTCTTGACAATCCCACTATCACTCTCTCTTACAATGACACTCTCAGTAGAATAAACATTGATGAATTTTGGCTATACGTATGCTCCTAACCTCATCCATCACGGGGCATCTTTTATCACTGAAATTTCATCTGCAAATGGTTACAAGAATCCAACATCGTCAAACAGTTATGACGTCACCCATGGATAAAATTACCACAAAATCATTTTCAAAAGGGTTAAAAACTATACAACCAGTGACAAAATTAAAGTGCGCTATGACTACACAGGGCGTGCGTGCACATGCGCAAAACAGAAACGCAAGAAAGCACACATGCGCCTGATGCGTGATTGTGGTCGCTAAAATCCATGCACATATGAGAACAACGCATTTATGATATTGGTCGGCCTCCCACCCACTTCTAGTTCAGCTTCCAAGTTGATTTAACACTCAAATCTGGACTGGATCTGACTAGGTGGCTGGTCAAAGACCTAAAAATGCCCTAATTAGCCTCTTTTCACACTACAAGCTAGTTGCACAATACCTCAAAGAGGTGCTATAAAACAAGGCCATGGGTGCACTTCATTCTTAAGGAATTTCAATAGCAAAGTTATGTTGCTACTATTCTCTTGAGGAATCCTCTATTCTCATCAAGAGTATACTAGCACCATTACATTGGGCAATCCATCTCACACCTTGAGTGGATTAGTAAGGAATTCTTTCACCATTTTCATTCAAAGTTGTAAGAAGAGCTTCTCCCTTGGAGGAAGAAGGGACTCATAGTCCTCTTTCTTCTTGGTGTTTTCTTTCACTGATATATACCTTACCATTGGTGACATGAGTCTTATTGTTTCTTTTGTTCTTATGTCCCTATGCTCACTAGTTTAGTTGTTATTTTATTTCTTAGTTTAATTCTTAGTAGTTCTTTTATATTTCTTTCTCTAACCCTTTTCTTTAGAGTTGTCCTACTTAGCAAACCCAACTAAGCTTGCAAGCACCTCTTTTTTTGTCATCTAGGTGGAAAAAGAGGTGCAATAGTGTGATCAAGTGAGTAACATTGTGGGAGAGAGAA
This sequence comes from Picea glauca, assembly GCA_000966675.3. Taxonomy (NCBI): domain Eukaryota; kingdom Viridiplantae; phylum Streptophyta; class Pinopsida; order Pinales; family Pinaceae; genus Picea; species Picea glauca. The sequence goes on along the minus strand of JZKD02S0715061.1, from coordinate 68,997 downwards.
GTGCTGAGTATGCGAGCCTTATGTATTTTAAGATCTTTAGCTGGGTGTGCAGGGAGGGGAGAGATAGAGAGATAGATAGAATAAGAAAGAAGAACTTTTAGCTAAAGAGCAAAAACAAGAACTGTATGCTTCATATTAATACATTATAGAGCAAAGTTTTGTGGATGTATCCCTAGAGAGAGGGTGAACCACACATATCTTGTCTTGTGTGTGTGATTGATGCTATGTTCTTTTGCCTTGATATACTGTTATTTCATTATTGTGGTAGATCTGATAGATGTGTGGAATAGATCTAAGTTGATAAGTGATATATGCATGTTGTATTGTTCTAGTGTTGGATCCACTTGATAGTTCCCTTGGTTGTAGACATCCTTATCGTGTAATCCCCCCATAGCTGCTTCGGGTGAGATTGCATCTGCTTTGCAGGTGTAGCCGAAATGGCCAATAGTTAGGGCTTGCTGGTGCACTCTTGGAAATGAACCCTGGGTCTTGCCTGTGCCAACACTGGGCCTACTGGACACAACGAGGAAGTTCAAGAGCCCAATATTGAACGAGTATACACAACCGATAGCTTGGGAACATGCTCACATGGGTTGATCATCATATACCAGAGCCAGTAGATGAGGTAGAATATGTCTATGCCATCTCCTATGATCAAAAGACAAAATACATCGTGCAAAGGATGAAAAAGACAAGAAGGATCATGTTGGATCACTCCATATTGGTTACTACAGAGGAGAACTTGATCAACACCGCAGACGCCGAGATTTCTGAACTTCTCAGTGTGGAAAAGGTACTCTTAGATGCCACCCTAGATAGAGCCAAGATACACAAAAAGGAACTAGCTGCTTCCCTAAAGGATCTAGAACACTTGCGTCCTCTGGCCGAATACTATAAAGGCACCACATAGACTATTGTGTACCTGGAAGGCGAGTTCGAATAATTTTACAATGAATTCAAGAAAGAATGACACCTTTTAACTGTGAAAATAACTGAGTTCCAGTAGGAAACTCTCATGGCACTCGCGACATTCAAAGATATGGAGCAATGGTACGAAAGGGCACAACAAATGGTAGAAATACTCCAGTACATTGAGGTAGTATAGTAGGGCTGAGACAAGGAAGAAAATGGCATTCATACGGTTGGAAAAAGTAGTTTTAATCGTATGAATATGTCAATTGAGTACTGGGCTAAGTTGTCTTAGGACCCACACTGAGAAATCCAAGAGTAGTGGATTAGATGAAAGAAGCACTGGGAGAAAATTAATAAAGTAATGAAAGATATCAGACTCCCCGAGTTTGGTACCCTCGACAACTTCATTGACCTGAAAGAGATAGTGTAGTCGTATGCCAAACAACATTCTCTATGGACTGAAGAACTCGCAAATATGACCGACGCAATACCAAGGCAGGTGAAATGATTTGCAGGAAATCCAATCAGAGCCCAAACCATGCTATAGCAGTTGGACTCCAGTCTAGTAAAGTATCAGGTAGATGCAGTGGACATTACGGGAATATATGCGGCTCTTATGAAACAACACATATTTCTATGGGCCCAAACTTATGAAGAACTATTTATCAATTGGTCCGAATACAAGAGAACTCACCCTTTTCAAGAGATATATCGGGTTGACTATTAAAGAAACCGTTAGAAGATGACGCCACATGGTGATTTTTGTTTTTCTTAAACTGTACTTAGCCATTAATTTCAGTTGAACTTTATATTATAAATAAAGACATCGACCAATTAGTGAGCCATCGATGGTTGTTGTAATAAATCTTTATTCCTAGTTGTTAAGAATTATTTTGAAGTCCTTATGGACCAAAGACAAACTATTTTCATCAAATGCATGTGATTGGACATGGAGAAGAACTAATTCCTATTCTATTTCATGAATGATGTAGTAATGAGTAAAATAAATTAATTCTATTGTCAATTTATTTGGTCCAATGTTTTAATGTTCTTGGCTTTAATGATGAAAATGAATCATTGTGTTATTATGTGATGAATGGTTGTGGTAGATGAATAAATTTTCTTTACATTATCTTATTACATATGTGATTTCTTTTTTAATAATTGTTTTCTCATATAGTAATTGGATGCTCACATGGTTGATGTATTAGTACTAGACCTGTGGTATATAATCATTGTCTGCATGTTTGAGAAGTGGGTTATCCCAAGATCAACCTCTTCCCCAGTAGTTAAAAATTAATCATGTTTGTTGTCAAGTTGGTTTATACTAGCTTCCATCTCTCATACCAGTCCCACCCAAGAGAAAATACATAAGAGAATAGTCCTAACTGAAGGAAGAGCCTTCACAATAAAACACAAATCCCATTGATAATTTGATTGGATCACAAGATTTGGAGAACCATTCCATCTTCAAATTTTGCAGAGTCTAATTGGGCCTTGGTGGTGGGTTTGGTTCCTAGTGTTGAATCAAGGGATTTAATACCCATCCACATAATTGGCACTAGAAGGAGGGCCTGAGAATGAATGGTTGAATATATATTTTATATAACATTTCAAACAACCTACATATTCATAACAACCCACATGCATAGCTAGTCATTCACAAGAAAACCCACACACGTTGAGTACTCTCGAAGAGGTTGACTCACCCCATCCTCAGGAAGAACCTTTTCACCCTGAAATACCTTACTCTCTTCCTCACGAGGAAGTAAATCAATTTAGGAGAATCACAAGAGCCTACACCCGGTAGATCGATGCGTTTTCCTTAGCTCCCATACTCCCTCTAAGAAAAAAACAAATAATACCAATGTTTAGAACTCCCGATGAGGTTTTCGTGCACTTTGTATAAGACTTAATAGATTTCACGATTAATGACATCCAAGAACCTCTTGATTTGATACCCGAAACGCCATTCGGTGACGTTTATGAACAAGATGATTTATCAGAAGAAGAGGATTTTAACTCAAATTCTGAATATATAGAATGTGAAAATGATCATAATGATGAAAAGGGGAACCTTCCCCTGAACAATCAACCCTGGTTAGCCAGAGACGCTTTGGCCCTCCCATGACTAGTCCACAACCTTCCCTGACATTCAGAGAATTTGTTGCCTAAGTTCGATATCGAAACATTTGGATTACCTGAAGATCATATCAAGAAGTTCGTACTCATGATCAAACTTATGAACGTTCAACATGAAGACGTAGTCTGAAGAAATTTCCCCCACACGTTTGAAAATTCAGCTTCCACGTGGTATTTTAATCTTCCTGTAGGATCTATAACTAGCTGGACCATGTTCTAGAAAGATTTTTTATATAAATTTGTAGAGGAAACTACTACAGGAGCTCTAATGGATGAGTTGTTCACAACCACCATGAGTCTGAAAGAAAGGGTCAAATATTCACGACCATCTTAAACAAATTCCAGCCTGCGGCAAGACCAACTCAGGAGTTGCAAATCAAGGTTTATGCTAACACGCTCCCGATTTCTATTTCTATGTTTGTAAAAAGAGCTGCTAAGAAAACCCTAGCAGAAAATTTTGAAGAGGCCAAGATAATAGAATTTCAGATGAAAGGATGTAAAGAAGGACAACCCTCCCTAGTAAAGAAAGAAGCCCAACCCCATCTCAGGAGAGGAGTCCTTTTGACTAGGCCACTGGGGAAACCAACTAAACAAACGCCTGACAAAAGTAATGGAGATATAGAATATCTACAATGCATGGTTAAGAAATTATTAAACAATATCATAGACATGAAGAGAAATGAAGGATAAGGAAGCCTAGGCCAAAGACCCTATAAGCCTTTCTTTAAAAGAAACCAGGCTTTCAAAGCAATTGAACCTTCCCTAGCTAACTTAAATATTGATCTAGGGAATGTTTCATATGACTCTTTCTGTACTTATTGTTGGAACAGGAGAAAACCCGGGGTTCAACTCTACAATAGTCAACCAACAAAACCCTAACTATCGGCCCTTTCGAAAACACTTGTGAAGCAGATGAAGTCTCACCAGAGGTAGAGGCAGGGGTGGTTGCAAGACTCAGGTGTCTGCAACCTTAGCTAGGACACAAATATGTGATTATATCACTTACAAATCACTTATAATAGGTCATTCATCAATATTCCACTTAGATATACTTCGTTGACATAGCAAAGCATCGCAACATTCACTTAGGCCTAGGTTATTTTAGCACTTAGCAATAACAAGACAAATCATATCTGGTAGACCAAGCACTTAGCATATTCATACACATCAGATTTAGCATTCACACACATCTCGATCACTAAGCATAAGGAAGTCTATTTAATCACATCTAAGAACTTAGAAATACAAAACATCTAAGAATAAGAACAAAGAACAACACACAGTATTTACGTGGTTCACCCCCACCTTGGGGCTACATCCACCAACTCTTCTTCTTTATTAACTTCAGTCAATCCGGTTACAAAACATAGATATCAAAATCCTACTCCACATAGGACAGGAGATCTGCACGCACCTCGCCAGATCCTCCTTTCTCGAGTAGATCTAACATAGAGCCTCCTTACAATCTATGCACTCAACACTTACAACACTTACACTTAGCTCTCCAGGTAAATCACATAGATCAATTCTAGCACTAATCCCTTGGATAATCTTCTCTTCTTCTTATATCTCCTAGATGTCTATTTATACATTACAAAAGTGGGCCTAAACATGGGTAAACCCACAGGACGACTTGCCTTTCCCATTACATATTCCATAAAAACCCAAAAAGGACCCAAAGTGGGCCAAGATCCCATGATCTCTGCGTCATCTCACGTGCCTCCTTCAACAAGCTTTCGAAGTCCCAAAAATGGTCAAATATGACCAAGTATTCCTCAAAACTTAGTCAAGGGCCAACAAGCCCCCAACACTCACCTGTGACTTGTCCCAAGTCACTCTGGTCTGAGCAATTATGCCTCAAATGCCTCGATCTTGGCTTGAATTTCTTTGAACTTCTACTGTGCCATGACATCTTTCTTAGTGAACTCCTGGATGAGTGCGTCATTTATTGGTCCGTCGAGGCATTGCTCTATTGATATGAATACATGTTCTATCTCTGTTCCTTGGGTATTGATCTATGTAAATAGCATGCATGCCTTATCCTTCATAGGTTGAAGTTGTTGAGGTTGATCTATGTAAGCTCTGGATCGTATGGATCTGCTACTGTGTAGTGTGATACTAGTGAGACCACTTAATTCTCTCTACGGGTGATAGGGCCTTCAGCTGCACCTGTACCTTTTTGTCTTCTTGCTTTGCCTCATAGAGCTACAACTCCAATTTATGCAATTCTGGATTCTCGATTAGGTTCTCATATATCTTCTCACTTCTTCTACTTAACTATTTTCATTCCTCAGTGAGTGCTTTGATCCTTTCTACTATTCTCTAGGCAATCATTTCTCATTAGGTGCACACTTATTGTGGGGTACTTAGTATGGTCTGAAGCTCTAATTCCATGACTCTTTGTTGAAGTTGTTGAATAAATTTAGCAAGCTTCATCACTTGGCGTTCTATGGGGTATTTTTCCTTCTGCTCTAAGATGGCCATAGAGAGAAATGCTATGTTGACTTCTTCCTCAATTTTGATCTGCTTCTCTTTCTCTTTTTGTATCTTTGCTCTGTCTTCTTCAAATTTTTCTTGGAGAGTTTCTATCTCTTGTGTGCAGCTCGACATTGTTCGATGATTTCCTCCTGTGCTTTCTTTAAGGCCTAGGTGGCCTGCGTTGTTTCTTCCTGTGATTTTTGAAGGCCTACTTCGACTGTGTAAGAAATTTTGCGGAGTTGAACTGGTTCATCTCCCTCTTCTGTTGTTCCTTATGGAAGGTGCACAGTTGAGACTACGTGGCTAGACTAAAGTTCCTGCTGCACTCCTTGGATCTCGATCTCAATTTTGTTGTACATTGTCTCTTTCTTAGCTTCCTTTTTTTCTACTATCTTCTCTATAGCTTCATTCATAGCTGCGATGTGGAAATTGAAGTCATATGGAGTGAACGTGGTCTGCATCTTAGTTAGGTGTGCTTTTGATTTCTTCCATGAGGAAGGTACTGGAGGTGAACTCTTTCTGTTCTTTATGATTTCTACTTCATCTTCTGGTATTTTTTCGACTTCTTCTAAGTCTTCACCATCACCTCCTTGGTATGGTGTAGTGGAATCCGTCATCATAGATAGGCTATCTATATCCTTGAATTCCTCAACCTTCTTTGTCCTCTTTGTTTTATTTGTCTTATTGGGCCCAGGTGTATCCTGCACATATTCTGGGCTATCGATGTCGGACATTTCTGCGAGGTCTTCTGAAATAAGGAGGTCCACCGACCATTCCTTGGTGATCTCCTCCAGGTCTTCTTCTATCATCTTATAATAAGAATGAAGTTGTTCCTTATTCTCATCAGCACATGCTGTAATATATATGAAATGGTGGTCCACGCTGAACTTCATCAAAGGTCAAAACCTATGTAAAGTATTCAAGGTCATGCAAGGGTCGGACTAGATGGAGAGCTTCAACTGGGTGTAGTAGGTATGGAAGATGACATTATATTTCCATTGTTTGTTCATATCGTTCGAGTACCACAATGTACTAAACTTCACAGCCAATGGTCCAAAGGGGTCAATTTTTCAGGAATGTTGCACCTTCTAGTAGCTCCCATGAAACGAAAGTTATAAGTATCAAGAGCCAGCTAAAATGGAATTCATGCCCCTGATCCTAGGATTCTTTGAACTCAATATCTAGTTGATTCACTAGGTACTTTGCCCAGTTCATATGTAGTCCCTCTGCGCACTTCCCTACTACGTTGACTACAAATTTGGATACTTTCATGGGTTGATTCTTACGTACCAACTTCCCTGTGATCAGCTAACATGTAAGGCGCACTGTGCCACTTTCAATAGAATCTACCCAGTAGCCTCGCACGCCTTTCCCAATTTCGCCATAAGCCTCTTTGATCTTTTGAGAAAGAGCACGATCCATGGTCTTTCTAGGATAGTAATCATGGGTATCAGGGCCCCACATGCTAAGCCTGATGATCTGATTGATTAGCGCTGGATCAATTATCATGCGATGGTTTAACCATAAGTATCCTCCATGGTAACTCACTAGCAACAACTTCACACAAGCATTCACCTCCTGGTGTCTTTCGAAGTGTGGTATCTTCATAACATTGAGTAGAGTGGACTATGCGAGGTTCATCATCCATGGTTGAGGGATGATCTTTGAATTCTTTCCCTTGGTTATGTTTAGGTACTTGTACGGGGAAAGAATGTTGTCAACTTTATGATCCCCTAGGTTGAAGTCACTAACCTTCAATGCTATGACCTTTTCATAATCTACATGGATTACACATACCCCTTTCGGCAGGTACGTAGTGACTAGAGTGTACTCAAAGTCTCTAGGAACATTGTCTCTATTGATCACACCACTCAGAGGTGGTATGTAAGCAGGTAGGATGGATGGAACCAACTTTGCATTGGCCATATTATCTTTATTTTTGGTTCTTCTTTCTACTCTAGCTCAGGATCTTAGTCGAGCATTCGATGGGGAGGCTTGCACTCCTCTCATCGATGATGTCTGTAAACCTGTAGAAAATCCTCTCTCCGACATGACTCTTTCGACTCTAAGGCTAGCAAGTACCTCTCTTACAGATTCTTTAGCTTCACTAAATTCGTCGGACATATATTCTCAAGATCAATATCTTGGGTTCTCAAAGTAATGTAGGTACTGAAATAGGGTAGAAAGAAAGAGTGGAGTAATCATTGTTCACAATTCATGTAGTCTATGCACTAAAATTCGCAATTAGCAAAAGTTTCTTCCATGCATGGCGCGATGGATTAACTAAGTAACTCTGTAATAGATCATTTTTACCTATATGGGGATTCATTAAGTATTGTTCTATCTGTTATGGCATGATCTAATGGTATGGTGATGAGCCATCAATTCTTTTCGATCCATTTGGAGCGGCATTCAAATGGATATATCCCAACGGCTATATTGCTTCGCCATGGTGAAGTGACCTATGTCATTGTTCTGATATTCTGACGATTCTCTAATTTTTCAAAGTTTCTTTCTGAGAGGTTTTCTCTGGAACCCTCTATAACCTATCAATCTTAGCTCTCTTTTTACTTATCTTCCTAGCCTTCTTCCCTGTGAGCTTTGTCTCGGTGGTTCTTTTCTCATTTTGATTCTTTTTTTCCTTGGGCATAGTCACTTCACACTACTGAGGTTCTCTCCTAGGATTCAGGGGTGATATTTATTCTATATCTGAGACAGATACTTCAATCTTTTGTGAGTCCTCTAATGTTCTTGCAGCTTTGACATCTGGGCTTCTAGTGTCAAATAGATTTGATTTGTTCTCATGTTCATCAATAAACTGCACAATCCTTCTGGTCATGAAATCTTTTAGCTCTTGTCTTTGTTGTTCTAAAACCTTTTCTTCTTCCTTCTTCCTAGATTGATCTCTTTCAATCCAAGGTTTTCCAAGTAACATAGTAAATGGGGTGTTTTCCTCGATAAATTTGACAATCTCAAAATATTCCTCGGTTGAAGTTCTATTGACATTCATAGATATCTGAGTGAGCCTTCCACGTAGGTTTACTAATTTACCTCTGAATAACCCTATCTCTCTTAGTGAAGGGATCATAATAGGCCTTCCTATAGCTTCCCAAGTTCTCTTTGTCATAACATTCACCTGTGTTTCCTCATCCATAACATAGTTAATGTCAAAGTCTCCTATTCTTACATCGATGCATTCTTTTTCGTTAAAGACCTCTGATAATCTAACATGTCGGTGGTCATTCAAGGTGTCTTTCATCTGTAGTAATATATTTTCTTCTTCTTTCTGGGGTTCTGCTATTTTTGGATCTACCTTAGGGTTTTCTTCATTTATATTCATCCCTTCAATATTAGAAATCATTCTTTGGAAATTCAATACTTCGTGGTCCAAGGATTGACAATAGAGAGAACTAGGTCTTCCACCAGGACATTCCTTAGCTAGATGTCTCGATCTTCTGCAACTATAACATAAGGTTAATCCTCTCTTCCTTTTAAATGATCCTCAACTTCTTCTGTACTGCGCACTAGGATCATGGTAGCTAGCCTGCAAAAAAATATTTCTAGGATCCTGCATCCATTGGTTAGTCCAAACATTCTTTCTATGCATAGGTATAACATATCTATCAGATTTATTCATGTCAAACTTTCTTTCATCCATTAATACCCTATTATTAAATCTAGGATAGAGTCTATCAAACATACCTACATCCATAATCTAGAAACAAAAAAATTCACTTATCTTACTTCTACAAAGCACAAAGCTTTCAGATCTAAAAACGTTTTATACTATTCTTACCTTTATCAAAGCACAGAGCTTATAGATCTTACCTCTTTTCTATAGATCTGACCTCTTTTCTTCATAAACTTCCACTTTTACCTTTCTTATAGCACAAAGAATTCACATCTCTCTTCTTTTCTTCAGATCTGGCCTTCTCTTTTCATATGAAGTAAAATATTGTGCACTAGGACACATATCCATGCATAGAGCTTCCACAGTTTCAGGACGAATCTTTGCACAAATATTATTTTCCCTTAGTTCCCAGCAATCCCAGTTTCAGTCCTGGCAAGGGAACCATTTGTTGGCATGGGGGTAGAACTAGATTTTAGCTCCAAGAGTGCACCAACAAGCCCTAGCTACTGGCCCTTTCGGCAACACCTGCAAAGAAGATGCAGTCTCACCTGAAGTAGCTATGAGGGGGTTGCAGGACAAAGATGTCTAAAACCAGGGGAATATCAAGTGGATCTATTATAACATCAACACAACATGAATCTATCAGTTATCAAGCCAGATCTACTCTGCACAGTTATATATATGATCTAATACACCAATGCAAATAACAATATAATAATGACAGAGATCAAGGCATCAATCACACACATAACACCAGATAGACGCAGTTCACCCTCTCTCTAGGGATACGTCCAAAGAATTGTGCTTATGATTTATTAAGATAAATCTTACAGTTCTTATCTATGCTCTCAGCTAGTAGATACTCCTTCCCTTCTCTCTTTCTCTCCCCTTCCTGCGCACCTAGCTGAAGGACTTACCTCTACACATAGTAGAATATCTCACAATACTAGAAGGCTCTCTCTCTCTCAACACTTCTTGTTCATAGTACAATAATCTCTCACCACAACAATAGAGCTAGATCAACAACAATATCATACCAATTATAATTACCAACACAACCTAGGCCCTTTAGACCTCTATTTATACATTAAAATACCTCACTGACAGCCTTAGGTCAAAGCCTAGGTGCCAAAACCCTAGATACCAAAACCCTAGGAGTCTAAAACCCTAGGTCAACTTGACCTGCTTTTTTCGAGATTCACCATCCTGTCTTTACTTCCTTCTCACGTGGTGCTCTAAATCATCCAAAGGTGGATTTTCCCTACTTGATGAGTTGTCCTCAATCCCTCTTCCTTCCTGATCTGTCAACCTTGATATTCACATCCAACGACTTCCTTTTCCATACTTCGCTCCATCTTCTCTTCTCTTTTTCTCACTTTGACCCAGTGATAGTCACTATGTCTCCCATGAAGTTCACTTTTTACCTTTTATTCCTTGTTATTTACTTCCTTTCATAACCAAGGGCCAATAGGCCCCCAACACTCACTTGTGACTCGTCCCGAGGCACTTTGGATCCAATTCTTTTGTTTTGCTTTGATTTTGGATTATGTAGGGAAACCATTGATTTCTACTTTATGCCTCCCCTTCCTCCTTGTGCAGAATGTATTTTCTATGTCTAGTACCCATTTTCAACTGCACCTGGTACCTAGACCCTTTTCATGTTGTTTTTACTGAGAGCTGTGAGGTAGTTGGTTGTCATAGTACAACTTCAACTGACTCCCATTCACCAATCCTTCCTTCCACTCTCTTTTCAATGTCTTCAACTACACAAATCCTCCTTCTGTAACATAGGCAATCTCATATGGTCCAAGCCAATGCATTCTAAACTTCCCAGGGTGTTTTATAAACTTACTTTCATACATCAATTCTGGATCACCTTGCTTGAATGCCTTCTTCGTGATGTGCCTGTCATGATATTCCTTCTCTCATTCCTTTTGAACCTGCTGGTGGAATCCTGCAATGAATCTATCTTCTTCCAGCTCAACCAACTATGTGAGCCTCTTGTGAATAGCGTCAGTATCATCCATGTTTGTAAACACAATAATCCTTAAGTTTGGTACCAAGTATTCCATCTAGACAACAAATTCAATACCATAAACCAATTTGAAAGGGGTTTGCATTGTTAATTTCTTACAAGTGGTTCTATAGGCCCATAGTACTATAAGAAGTCTTAAATCCTAGTCATCCGTATTCACACTACAAATTTTCGTCAATGTTGTCTCCAATATCTTGTTGAATTCTTCAAGTGTCCCATTTTCTTATGGATGGTAAGGTGTACTCTTATGATGGCAGACTGCAAATTCTTCAGTTAGGGCTTCAACTATCTTATTGATGAAGTGTGTGCCTTGATTTCTCATAAGGATGAATCTTTGCACAAATCTTCTTCTCTCTTAGTTCCCAACAATCACAGTTTCAGTCCCGACAACATAACCATTTGTTGGTACAGGGGCAGACCCAGGGTTCAACACTACAACAAAGAACCAACAAAACCCTAACTACCAGCCCTTTCAGAAACACTTGCGAAGTAGATGAAGTCTCACCCAAGGTAGAGGTAGGGGTGGTTGCAAGACTCAGGTGTCTGCCACCTTAGCTGGGACACAAATATGTGATTATATCATTTACAAATCACTTAGCATAGGTCATTTATCAATATTCCACTTAGATCTACTTCGCCGGCATAGTAGAGCATCGCAACATTCACTTAGGTCTAGTTTATTTTATCACTTATCAACTGTAAATGTGTTTACCTACATAGAATAGATCTATATAAACAATGATACACACATTTACAGAGAGAATTGGAAAAAGAAGAAGAAGAAGAGAAAGAATGTAAATAATTCTCATTAACCGTTGTGAATAATGAATAATTTACACATGATATACTCTGTATAACTCAATGAGTTCCACTTGAAGTGAACCAAGTTTCCATAGTGGTTGTCTAGAGTGATATGGAAACACACCAATAGTTACGGGAGTGAACTGCCACCTATTCTAGTCTCTCAAGCATTTGTGGGAGTGAATTGTCATCTAGTTGAGTTAACTAGTCAACTAGTCTTCAGTTAACTGACTGAACAGAAAGTAGTGAGGAGTTAACTCAAGGAATCAAGGTTAATGTGCCACTTAGGTGATGATACCAAGGAGAGGTCTAATTAGCATGGTGATGATCCCAATGCAACATCTAAACTCAACTCAACTAGTCAAACTGAAGTGTGAACTGAAAGAAAATATTCTACAGGTGGAATATTCTCTCCTAAAATATTGGAGACTGGATAATGACTAATTATGACTAATAAACAAATAAAAAACTTAGGAAAAAGAAATCCTAGGTGTGTGTGAAGTAACTTCAACACCCCCCCTGAACATCACTATGGTGAAAATAAAGATTGGGTCCCAACAATGAGGCCATGTTAGGTACCCAAGTACAAAAGATACACTAAAAATAAAGTGAGGAAAGAGGGAAAACCTCGTGGGAAAAACCCCCCCTCAAGGTACAATGTATGTAAAAAGAAGAAATACAATTTCTAGGAAACTATGTCCTTCACTCCAAGATGACCTCACAGAGAATGGAATTTTTTCCCAGTGAAGGTCTTCGTGAAAATGTTTGTCGTCTGTTCTGCTGAAGGAAAAAACTATAAGTCGATGATCCCCTCGTGTACTAATTCTTGGATGTAGTGCATGTGGATCTCGATGTGCTTCATCCACTGCCTGTGAACTAGTTATCTACAGAACTTCAGAGTGTTCTGGTTGTACCACCAAATGATGATCGACTGATGAAACTGAATGCCCAACTTAGTGAGAAAATTTTGTAGCCACATAGTTGGAATGGCTATGTTAACTACCCCTCTGTATTCTACCTCGGCTGAAGATAGAGAAATGGAAACTTGCTTCTTGTTCGACCAACAGATAGGCCCAAAACCAAGACTGAGTGAGTAACCAGATGTGGAATTGCAATCAATGTTATCTCTAGCCCAATCAAAATCAGTAAAACCAATGAGATATAATGTAGATTCTACTACATAATGAATCCCAAAGGTGATGGTGCCCTATACATATTGAATAATATGCTTTGCAACTTTCCAATGTATCTCATGTGGCTCCTACATGAACCTAGAAAATGCGGCAACTGCATATGAGAGGTCTGGTCTGGAGTGTCTGAGATACAACAAGCTCCCCACTAGCTGTATGTACATTGTGTTGTCAACCAGTGGAGTCTCCTCGCCATCCTCAAGTTTTAATCCTGATAGGAAAGTAGTCAGAGTAGAATTGTAGTCTGTCATGTGAAATATCTCAAGGAGATCTCGTGCATACTTGGCTTGAGACAGTTTGATGCCTGATTCATCCTGACTAATCTCAAGTCCAAGGAAGAAGTGTAGCAGACCCATGTCCATCATCAAAAACCTGTCATGAAGAATCCTCTTGACTGCAACTATTGCTGAAGTCTAGCAACCGGTGATCAACAAATAATCAACATACAGAAATAAAAGTAGAAGTGAATCAGCCATCCTGAGCATGTATACATTTGGGTTTGATTTAAAACATACAAAGTTCTATGACAATGGGTAGGAGTCCATCTTGGCATACCATTCCCTTGAAGCCTACTTGAGGCCATAAAGTGACTTCTTCAGTCGACAGACCAAAGATGAGTTCTTCATAAATCCATAGGGATGCTCCATGTAGATCTCCTCAGAGAGATCACCATGAAGAAATGCATTCTTCACGTCCATCTGATGGACTTCCCATCCCTTGGCTACCGCAATGGCGAGTGCCAATCATATGGAATCCATATTTGCTACTAGAGTGAAGGTCTCATCATAGTCAATACCATGAACTTGTTGAAATCCTTTGGCGACAAGCCTAGATTTGTATCTACTGATCTGTCCATCCATTGTACTCTTGTTCATGTACACCCATCTGCATTTGACAAGTTTCCTCCCAGAAGGAAGGGGAACTAGATCCCAATTTTGGTTCTCGAGGAGGGAGTTGTACTCCTCCTGTATGGAAGATTCCCAAAAAGGATTTTCAACAACCTCACCATAAGACTGTGGATCTGAAGACTGAACCAAGAAAATATGCCTAGAAGGAAATGGTTCAGTGGTAGTGAGTGCAATAGGAGGCTCCTCGAAATCATATCGAGTCCTCCTAGTATCGTCTGGATCACCAACGAGATCCCCTACATTCTGAAGAGTAGTTTGTGCCCACTTGGGCCTCTGCTTTGGCTCTACAACTGCATTTGGATACTCTTAATCTGTATCTGGCTATTCTGAATTTGAATCTGAATCATATGAATCCTATGAATTAGAACTCTCATATGAAGAAGAGTTAGCATGTGCATGCTCATCATCTCAGACAGGTGGAAGTGTGAAGGTGTCTACATGCGGCTGTTGAGGTACATGCAAGACACTTTCCTCGAATTGGAAACTATGTTCAATGATGAGTCGATATGAGGAAAGATCAATAAGTTGATACCCCTTCACACCATTGCGGTATCCAACAAAAATGAATTCATTGCTCTATGGATCAAGTTCCTTCCTCTTTTCAGAGGGAATCCAGGCCCATGCATGTGAACCAAAAATACGAAAGTGGGCCACTTCCAGTTTGAGGCCACTCCAAGCCTCATAGGGTGTCTTATCCTTGACAGATCTATGAGGAGATATGTTTTGGAAGTATTTTTCACAATTAATTTCTTTGGCCCATAGTCTCTGTGGTAGTGAATTTTCATGCAACATGCAAGATGTCATCTCCTTTAAGATCTATTTTTCCGCTTAGCAACTCCGTTTTTCTATAGATTGTAGGGAACTGTATGCTGCAACTGAATCCCTGCCTCATGGAAAAGATTATGAATCTCATGATTCACATACTCTCCCCCGTTATCAGTTCAAAGGACTTTTATCTTCTTTCCGGACTGTGTCTCAACCAAAGCTTTGAAATCTTTGAGGTGTTGAAAGACCTTGGATTTTTTCCTGAGAAAGTAGATCCAAGTAAAACGTGAGAAATCATCAACAAAAATGAGAAAAAAACTCAATTTGTTGATGGATGGATGCAGAAAAGGACCCATGAGGTCATTGTGTATCATATCTAAAGGTGCAAAAGCTCACTAAGACTTTCCTTTAACGAATTTCTCTCGAGGGTGTTTTCCAAGAACACATCCCTTACATACTCCCTTGGAGAAATGGATGTCTGGTAGACCATCAACTAATCTATGCTTGCTAATTTGTTGCATGTATCTAAAATTCAAATGTCCAAACCTTTCGTGCCATATCCTACTACTTTCATCAGCATGAGTAAGAAGTAAAGAAGAATCAGGTTCAATGAATTCAGAAAATGTATACAATCTAGACTTATGATTTACCTCACTGGTAGCAACCCTGGAGTTGGTTTGCATGTCCTATATGTCCACAAAATTTGGTGTGAATATGAATTACTTTCTGGTGCTAGAATTCATCATCTGATACATGGAGAGAAGGTTGACAAAAATCTTGGGAACATGTAGTGCATTCTCAAAGCTTCCATTGGTGAGTTCAATCCTTCCTTTGTTGTTGACTTCAATAGAAGAGTTGTCCCCCATCAAAATAGGAGGACCTTTGCATGCATCCAAATAATAATATACTACTTATGAGGCATCCATGTGATGTGATGCTCTTGAATATACGATCCAAGCATCGAGAGAGGAGTTGATTGCAATCAAGGCATGGCTAGAATTTCCTTTCTTGGAATTCAGATCTTCTGGCTTCTTCTTCTTTGCACCCTTGGGGATGTGATATCTAAGGTTGTTTTGCTGAAGTATATGAGACATCATATCTATTTGTTTTTGCATGCATGTAGATTATTAATGGAATCCTTTGTGATAGTATGTGCATTTCTCTCCTTTTCTTCCCTTTTCTCCTTTGGAACCAGAGGCATCAGTGAAGGGTTTTGTGTACCCTTCCTTCTTCATATGTGCATGAGATTTCTTCTTATATTTATATTTATATTTATGATATTTTGTTCTTCCATCATGCACAATGAGTGCATGCACCCTTGGGCCTTTGATTGCACCCATGTTGATGAGCTTGGTTATCTCTTGTGTCAGGGATTCGATAAAGTCCTCAAAAGAAGGCATCTTCCAGGTAGTTCTAGAGGTGAATCTGACAGTATGGAATGTGGATAAAAATACAAAGAATTCATGTCCAATATTGGAGAGAATAGTGAGAACCATTTGTTTCTCCTCCTTCGATTTATCAACCTCGCAAGCTATGAGTTGCAACAGTAAATCCTTGAATTTTGTAAAGAAATCTTGGATATTCTCGAAGCTTTTTGGATCCAATGTGAGAAGATACACCTCCAGCATGTGTACCCTCATATCATATTTTTTACCAAAGATCCCTTCCAAGATTCTCCAGGCTTCATTGGGAGTCTTACAAGAAGATATATGAAAAAGGAGATCGAGAGAAATAAGACTGCAAATTGTTTCGAGTGCCTCATCCATGCAATTTAAGTACTTGGATTTTTCTATGGATGATGTCGGTTCTGTATATGTATTCATGGTTAAGCTATACAACCCTATGGATCAGAGATGTATGGCTATTTTATCCTTCCATGCAAAATAGTTGTAAGGTGTAATAATGAATTCTTTTTGGAATTCCATCTTTTCGTTGTCTTCGATCTTTTGTACTGGCAAATATTTTTGGTGTATCTTTTGCTTAGTAGTACGTTGGTTATGATACCATGTAAATGTGTTGACCTTCACATAATATATCTAGATAAACAATTATACACACATTTACAGAGAGAATTGGAAAAAGAAGAAGGAGGAGAGAAAGAATGGAAAGAATTCTCATTAACCATTGTGAATAATGAATAATTTACACATGATATACTTTGTATAACTCAATGAGTTCGACTTGAGGTGAACCAATTTACCATAGTGGTGTTATAGAGTGATCTAGACACACACCAACAGTTATAGGAGTGAACTGCCACCTATTCTAGTCTCTCAGGCAGTTACGAGAGTGAACTGCCACCTAGTTGAGTTAACTAGTCAACTAGTCTTCAGTTAACTAACTGAACAGAAAGTAGTGAGGAGTTAAATCAAGGAATAAAGGATAATGTGCCACTCAGGTGATGATACCAAGGCAAGGTCGAATTAGCATGGTGATTATCCCAATGTTGCATGGCGATGATCCCAATGCAACATCTAAACTCAACTCAACTAGTCAATCTGAAGTGTGAACTGAAAGAGAATATTCTCCAGGTGGAATATTCTCTCCTAAAATATAGGAGAC
This sequence comes from Picea glauca, assembly GCA_000966675.3. Taxonomy (NCBI): domain Eukaryota; kingdom Viridiplantae; phylum Streptophyta; class Pinopsida; order Pinales; family Pinaceae; genus Picea; species Picea glauca. The sequence goes on along the minus strand of JZKD02S0715061.1, from coordinate 51,573 downwards.
TGAATAATGAATAATTATGACTAATAAACAAATAAAAACCTTAGGAAAAATAAATCCTAAGTGTGTGTGAAGTAACTCTAACAACAACAACAAGACAGATCAGATCTGGTAGACCAAGCACTTAGCATATTCATACACATCATATTTAGCATTCATATACATCTCTAGCACTAAGCATAAGCAAGTTTATTTAATCACATCTAAGCACTTAGCAATACAAAACATCTAAGAATAATAACAAATCACAACACACAGTATTTACGTGGTTCACCCCCACCCTGTGGCTACATCCACCAACTCTTCTTCTTTATTATCTTTAGTTAATCCAGTTATAGCATAGAGCTATCAAAATCCTACTTCGCATAGGACATGATATTTTCACTCACCTCACGAGATCCTCCTTCCTCAAGTAGATCTAGCATAGAGCCTCCTTACAATATCTGCACTCGGCACTTACAACACTTGCACTCAGCTTTGCAAGTCAATCGCATAGATCAATTCTAGCACTAAGCCCTTGGCTAATCTTCTCTTATACTTATATAGCCTAGATATCTATTTATAAATTACAAAACTGGGCCTAAGCATGGGTAAACTCACAGGCCGACACCCCTTTCACATTACATATCCCCAAAAACCCAAAAAGGACCCAAAGTGGGTCGATATCCTGTGATATCTGCTTCATCTTGCATGCCTCCTTCGACAGGCTATCGAAGTCCCAAAAATGGTCAAATATGACCAAGTATTCCTCAAAAATTGGTCAAGGTCCAACACTTATCATCAGGAAAACTACTTCGAAAGAGACTTCCCTCAATGGGTACATGCCATGAATTTGATGGCCAATCGGTTTCTAGGCAAAGTCCCCCTAACCGAAAATCCAAGTAGTTTGGTTATGAATATTGTTAACCAAGAAGAGATTGACCCACCAAGAGATATATCCATGCTAATATGGGATCTCAACCTAATCATCCATTCTAACGACCTATTTGAGTCTCAGGAACAACCCGCGGAAGTTTTGGTGGTATAGACACGTAGTAAGGGTCCACCTGGATCGAAAGATATCGATGCCACCCAAGCCTCGAAAAGTAATTTAACTCCCAATTGCTCAAAAACATCCTCGCTCTCAAAAAAAACCCTATCAGCATTCATACCCAAGAATCCCCAAACTAGATTACAATGTGGTCAAAGATTTGAAGAAGCTAAAGGATAATATATATCAGTTATGGACATATGCAGGATTCCTTAGCAGAAGTACTTTTTGTTACAAGCTTTGAACTCAGTAGAAAACCCGACGGTCGTTAATGGTCTAGAAATAAATCTATCTTCCATGGATCTAGTGGAAAAACCAACTGTAAACACTTATTCGAGAGATAAAAAGGAAAATCATGTTGTCCCACCATTCTTGTTAATATTTGAAGTCTTCAATAGAAACCTTCATAATTGTTTGGTAGATTCTGGAGTGTCTTCCAACATTATGCCCTTGTTTGTTTGCAAACAATTAAATGCCATTCCTCTCAAGAGTGATAAACATGTCATTCAACTAGACATAACCTAGTTCAAGGTCATAGGAGAACTCAAATATGTGATGATCAGAATATCAACACATCCCACGTTAGTACAAGTGATTGACATCATTATAGTATATATCCCAAAGGCATATGGGATATTACTAAGTCGAGATTGGTCTGAAAAGATAAATGAGTACTTAAATATAGACTGTGCACACCTTTGTCTACCACTGAACAGATACAAGAACATGATCAAAATCAATAGGGAGAGATATATGAAACATACGATCACTAATCTAAAAAACCAAAACAAACCCTCATCCATAGATTTCCCCATATTGGGCAATTCTTCATACGATTCCTGTTGAGCAAATTATATGATAGTAATTGTGACATAAATTATCAATCTAGAGTTGTAATCTTATGATATGTACGAAAAGTATATGCAGGGTAAGAGGATTTCTAATATATTCTAATGATTGAAAAGAAACATGTTAAACTACTATCGTTGAAACTAAATCTAAGAAAGAACAAAATATGCAACTAATCTATGAAAGGAAACTATCCTAATGTTACATAAACTTGAGACTAAAACTAAATCTATGAAATCAAATGAGACATAATCTAACTATGAAAGAAAAAAATTAATCTAACTACGAAAGCATGAAATCTAGAATTAATCTATGAAAACATGAAAGTGTGTAAATTAAATCTAATGAAAGCATTTTAAAAACATCTACAACAACACACGACAAAAAGGTAAATGACAAACCCCTATGAGAAAGTAAAATCTTGCATTAAAACAATCCAATGCATGAAAAATAATGAAAATCACTATCTCAAAACTACAAGAATATGAATCAAAGCTCAATCACTCTATTCTTCTATTCTCTATTCTAGAGAGAGGCCTCCTCCCAAATGAGGAGAGAACCCACTTATTTATACATGAATAAAGATAACAAACTCATAATTACAGATCCACTTTTCTCTCAACCTATCCCTTCAAATCCTCCACAAATATCTTAGATAAGATATTTTATCCATGATCTTCTCCTTGAAGTTAGCTTCAATGATTATCTCCAAATCAAAGCTTGAAGATGAAATTCGAATTTGAAGCTAGGTGATTTTTGACTTTGTGAAAATATTCAAATATGCGTGTAGTCATCACAAAACTCATCCAACTTTGAGATATAATGAAAATATGTTAATTTTCTAGTGTTTAATCACAAATTCTCTTAAAAATACTTCAAAATAAATAATTTGGAAAATGGAGATATAAACCCATATGTATTATGAAAGTGGTTGAGATTAATGGTTTTATGGAAGGATAAGATAAGAATGAGGTGATAACTGGTGTATGATCAAGGAATAAAAGGTGTATTTATGCAGTCCAACATTCCCCCCAACTGAACTTGTTGCATGTCCCTATCTAACTGTGCATGAATTTTTTTTTAAAACTTGTGGCATCTTAGTTGTAGCTTACATGATGATGATGATGTATAGCAATAAATCATTTCATGTTGAATGATACATGAGTGGCAGTTAATTTTCTTATGGTTGGTTCTTATGTGACAACCATCAATATGACAAATGTTGGTTCTTGTGTTAACAAAATTTATTCATTTTTACTTATTTTCTTGGTGCAATTCATAATATTTAAAAACATGCATGTACTAGAAACGATAAGTCATCAATGTATTTAGAAAGCCTTCTTTTTCTTCATATTTGAATCATGACAATATATATCAATGCTTTTAGAATCAAATGCAACATAGTTTAGTTTGGGAAAGACATGTTGGTTGATGGTAAAATGAGATGATGAATATGTAAATGGAATTATGACATAAATATCCCCCCCCCCCAAACTGAAGATGTGTTACGTTTTAGGAAAAGGAGAAGACTAAGGTAAGGAAATTTTCCAAATTTATCTATTTTTAGCACTTAAGGAATTGCATGATTAAAGATTAGAAAGGAAAATACCTCCACTTACCCAAAAATTTGATGAACTATGCAATAGGAATATGGACGATGTGGCTACTGGAGCATGGAAGATGTCACTGCTGTATGATCATGTGAAAGGTGAATCCTACAGTAGCTGCGACTGATAGAACTTCTGGATCAGAGAATATGAAGTGGAGGAATCTGAATCGTTGTTGGTGAATCATGGAAAAGAGGAACTATGGAAGTGGAATTGTGGTACTCTCATATGGCTAGAAAAATAATGTTGCAACTGCTGATGGAGTCATGGAAAAGTGTATAGTCATCACCCGCTGCTAAACCCGATGGTACAATTCTAATCATGCGAATGGATGTGTCGATGTCGAGCATGAAGAGAACTCATTGGATTATCGAACCTTGATGAATGTAGTTAACCAATGCGAGGAAAACTCACCATTGATGTTAATGAGTGCCAAGGTACCCGAGTACATCTTGCGAAGTGTGAATGAATGAGCTCATTTCAAGCCACTTGCAAGATCTAATGATCAAGGGATAATGATGTATTCCCATGATTGCTAGCGAGAGAACTTGCCATTAAGGCATGCAAGTCCCTAGGTACTCAAATGGACTCTAGTATATATCCCATATAAGGTGCTGAGGTCGATGGGGCAAGACTTGTTAAAAGGTGGGCCTTAAGGAATCCCACATCAGTCAACGTGAGTTTTTACAAAATGATTGGTAGGACTATAGATGAAAAGGCCTCGGTAGAAATAATGTGTATGAAAAATAAAGTAGGGTAATGTAGTCATCAAAAAGGGAACTGAATGGTTTTATTTGCAAGGCAAAATGAATGGGAAAATAGGAAAGAGATGTATGTGACTCAGAAATATAGGCGGATGCGAAGTCATGAAGGATAAGGCAATGTAAAGTGGACTTCAACATGGATGATCAATGTGCGTTGAAGGAAAAATGAGGTTAAACATTTATGATGCAAATGGCTTTATGAACGGTTTCTTGTGTAACTGCAAACATCATGATATGTATGAAGATCAACTCCTTCAAGCTATCCAACAAAGCATGTTTCAAATAAAGAGTTTTTTATTTTTTGAAAAATCACTTCAGAATGAGATGTGATCCTCTTCATTCTTGCAATTGATCTTAGTACTAATCCTACAATTAAACTTGTGAGACCATCGTAAAACAAAAATGCAATATTAAGTGTGAATGAAACAAAAGAAATGTGTTTTACCTGTTGTCGTTGCATGCTTATTCCATGGTTGATTGTTTCATGAAGTGACTTTAAGAAGAACAAATTATCGTAAGGCATAAAAACATTATTGTTTTCAGAAATGATGAAAAGGTCCATTTTCTATTTATTTGTCTTTGTTGTTATTATTTTTATAATTTGTTTTTGTTTTTAGATTTTTTTATTTTTTTATTTTTATTTATTTAAGTAATTACATTATTATTTTTATCATATTTTTACAGACTTTGTGAGTAATAATGTCAACTCTGATAATAATGTTTGGTAGTGGCATTCATGGAGATGTTGGGTTAGCTAATCAAAACTTTAATGTCGTCATCATGCCACTAAGATGAATAAAATACTTGTAATTATTACTCAATTTTCTCATACAATCTCTCCTATGTGCCCATGTCTGGTGAGGTTTGCGTGTTATCATTATATTAGATAAATATCCAGATTCCAAGACAATCCATTTACTATAAATTTTCAATTTGCAATTTATTTATTGAAGATTTACCTTATAGGATATTGGAAATTGAGCCAACGCCAAAATATTGGTGCACTATGAGAAACCATATGGAACTGACCTGTAATAACCTACCCAACCATCTCATAAATAGGTTGAGACAAGATGCCACAAAGTTGATACCAATGCGCAGTGGTTAGCCATCGTTGGACAACACTTCCATTGAATAAAACATCAAACCAACATGCTAGGCCATGAACTTGAGTGCCCACAGATGCAGTAAAGTTCAAGGGAATGTCAATTTCATACAACTCTATTTTCTTAACCTTTGTAAATTCAATCATGTGAGAGATAGGAGGGGCCACAAGAAATAATGGGTCAAAAGCATCTACAATGGGCTGGGAAAAATAACACCCAATAGCCTGCTTCAACATCATAGGTAGAAACATCAGCATCCAACATCATAGCGAATTTCATCTTCAAGCTTTGATTTGGAGAAAAGTAATGAATCAACAATGAATATGTATGTAGAGATTCGATCTAAGGGTTTGGATGGAAAAACAAAGGATGCAATTAACTGAATTGTCAACAAATTGGAAAAAATTCAATTTCAGGTACTTCTTGACTCCGAAAATTTTCTGGAAAACATTCTCTGATAGCCCTCCGTACTTGTTTTGACGTTTTGTAAATTGATCACTATGATTTAACGTCTTAGTTTTGAAATATTGCTTTGTTTTCTGATGAAAATTTTATGCCTGTTGTAACATTCCATGCAAACATAAGCTTTAGGAGTACCAGAACTCGGCAGAAATTTGAAGAGCTTTGTGGGGATCTTTTTGAGGGTGCAGGAAACAATAACTACATTCTCACATTAGTCAAAGCCAACTTTCCTCCATGATAATCTTAATGAAGTGAAAAGAAAATTCTGATGGATAGAAAATTCATGAAAGTCAACACTGAAAAATTTCAAAAATAATTATGTGACAATGATACTTATGGGGTTTTGGATCCATTTTGAAGAATACGACAAGCTCATGTACCTGGATGCAGACATGTCCCAATGGAATTATCTGACATTCTACCTTGGTGATACACATAATTTAGTGATTCTTCCATAGACTAAAAACAATCTTCAAAAACAAAGGGAGGAATAGTAAGTGAAAATTTGCTCCCTATGGAATGGCACATCACAACTTATCATTCCCCCATCCAACTAGTGCAGTCTAATTTTGGAATCAAAGAGTAATTTGCAGCTTCGAATGGGATGGTGGAAGGAGGCTGACAGATATGATTTTGTGGGATTGGGATCCCAAGGATCTCTCATTATGGTTGCACGAAAATATAGAACAATTAAAACTGCCGCTAAATGTGTGTATGGCATAGATCTCCATGATACCTATCATTTTGGGGGGAGTAGAAGCATTTGTTGTTGAAGCCACCGTGTTCTCACAACTTCGTCTAATCCGAACAACAAATTCTCTTCTGTAATCTAATGCAACTATGCAGCTGGTGACGGATTACTTAAAATCAGATTGTATGGTGAGACGTTTCAAATCTTCTTTCTCGGCAACAGATCTGTTGTTTGTGCAGGCTCCTCCTTCGCATGGCTCTTTTCGCTTGTCAATGGATATTGGCTCTCTTTATGATTGTGCCATATCAAAAGTGTATATGATCAAGGGTTATATTCTTGAACGTTTGGGAGTGACCCAGAAATTGTCGAGATCTTCAATGCTCTTTCTGAATTGAAATTCAGTCTGTGCTGATAGCAGTGGGGTTTGATCTTTGAACGGATGGATGCGTAGGAGGAGAGTAATTAAAAGAGAGTGGCGTGAGAGATTGAATCAGATCTGAAGTTGAAGTTCTCCATATGGATGCTACATCTCACCAATGGAACCAGATACACAAAGATACAGTGAATGAATCATTCGTACGTCAATCTAGAGGCTCTGGAAAGGGAAGCTGGTTAGCACAACATGATGTAGTTGTCAAGGCAGATCTTGATTTATTTATTGGTGAAGAGGCTTTGTCGAAAATCAACATCATTTATTATTTTTATTTTTGTAAACAATTTTGTTTTGTTTTTTGTTTTTTTTATATCTATACATATTTTTAAATGTTTTTTTTATTCCTATGTTAAAGCACAAAGATATAAAAAGCTAAATTTTAATTTTAATAATATTTTATTTTTTATTTTTTTATACCTATATAAAAAAAAATCATGATTTAAATTAAATCATTGTATTATTCTTAAATTTTAAAGGAAGACAAATTCAAATAAAATTAAAGAAAATATATTTCTTAGCAAATGGAGACAACAAATAAAATGATTAAAGAAATTTTACATCGTCATTCTTCCCGGAAACATTAGAGACATCCTACTTTCTGATCCTCGAGATCGCACGAAGCGCGGAGGTGATCATACTTATTGAAACTAACCTACCTACTCTACTCTACTCTATTTGGAATTTAGAAAGCAGTTACGTGTAATCAAACTTCCAGTGTAGCCATAAGCGCAACAGTAATAATAATATGTTCACTGTGAATTTCACGAATGACGATTGAAAATATATATAAACGTGCGAAATTAAGTGTTGAAACTGTAAATTAACAAAATAAAAAGAAAAATTAAATGGATCTAACTTGGTACCTACTTGAAACCAATGTTCGATGCATCTATCATAAGCATGGTCTACTTCTTAGTTTTGATCAAACTCACCCAAAATCCCTTCTTCATCCTCCTCGATTTCCTACTTGCATGCTTGTTCATTATCAGTTGTATAGAACTCTCTAGATGTTAATTTTTCCTTCGCTTCTGGAGTAGTGGTTGCATCTTTAATTGTGATCAAGATATCCTTTTCTTGAGAAGAGGGGATCCTAGATTTTGCAAGGATCTCAGTGAGTAATTCCAAACTTACACTCATTGTAAAATGATCTTAATGAAAATCAAATGCAAATACTAGAAAATAAAATGAAAATGAGTACATGACAAGTGCAAAGTTAGTACGAAACAAACTAGTACGAAACGAGTGAAAAACAAAACTAAACAAGTGCAAAATAAAAAAAAAACTAAAGATAAATATGCACGAAATCAAAAATGAACTAAGAAAACAAAAAATAATTCACAATCCAAACTTTACACTACGAAAATAAAAAATTCAAAAGAACACTTGCATAAAAATTAAATTTCCATGAAAAGAAATAAAACTAAGGAAACACTTGCAAAAAGAAAATGTACACAACTGAAAATAAAATCTAAATCTAACCCTTTTAACACCTCCCCAGCAACGGTGCCAAAATGTTGAGGGAATTATATGATAGTAATTGTGACATAAATTATCAATCTGGAGTCATAATCTTATGAGATGTACGCAAAGTATATGTAAGGTAAGAGGATTTCTAATCTATGTTAATGATTGAAAAGAAACATGTTAAACTACTTTCAATGAATCTAAATATAAGAAAGAACAAAATATGCAACTAATCTATGAAAGGAAACTATCCTATTGTTACATAAATTTGAGACTAAAACTGAATCTACAAAATCAAATGAGACATAATCTAACTATGAAAGAAAAAACTTAATCTAACTACAAAAGCATGAAATCTAGAATTAATCTATGAAAACATGAAAGTGCGTAAATTAAATCTAATGAAAGAATTTTAAAAACATCTACAACAACACACGACAAAAAGGTAAACAACAAACCCCTATGAAACCCACCACCAGGAAATCCCCAAGAGCACCAAAGCTGCAAGAACCAGAAATGAGAGAGGGATCCTCCCTAGCAGTTGAAAGGAAATTAGAATTCACTCCAAAATCAGTGCCCTTCATTAATATGACCACCAAGAAGGTCTTTGTCCACCCCCCATCCTTTGGAGATAGAGGTGAATATTGGGACCAAAACAACATTCCCTCGCTGGGAAGAATTTTTTAAGAAAATCAAGAAGGAAGAACCCCTCGAGTATACCCCACACAATGATCCTGATACAAGAAGACTCGATGATGATGTCCTTCCAAATATCCGTAGGGCATATCTAGACATGGTGGAAAGCCGAACTCTGGTGTTTCCTTGCATTGAGCTCCTAAAGTGGCTCATTGACCACACTGATGCACATAATTTTTTTATTAATGACGATAATGGTGACTGTGTCAGGGTTTTCTTGCCATCAAAGGTTTAGAGCTACTACAATCTCAGGGATCTGGAAGAGAAAAGATGAGCACCAATTTCATTGTAAGTTTCTATGTTGCACACAACACCAGAAAAATCATGGCGTCATGGTGGAGGGAGGACAAACAATTCATGAACTAGACTTCTGGCTGACATTTTACGACCAATATAAGGGAACCATACATATACCTAATGGTTCTTCTATGTAGGTTGCATGGGGAGAAATATTTCTCCCGGTTTTTAGACGATTGTATGCCTCTAGCTTATACGGTAGCCATTTTAGGAACGAACTTCAATTGGGGTGCCATCATCTCCAAACAGTTGAGCACTTGCATACTACAAGCCTAGATGTCGAAAGAGGGAGAAACCCTCTCCTTCTACATGTCCTCATATCTATTGGATTTCATCTGTGTCAGGAACATTTTCTCTAGAATGAACCTAAACTGGCACTCCTCTAAGCTCCTGGTCCATGTATACTTCAACATTCTATGGGAAAACAGGTACAAGAAATCCTATTCTCTTATCTGTGACTAGTTTATTGCACACATTTATTTTTTGTTGTTCAATAAAGAGTGCCCAAGGTTGTCGAATGAAGCAAAAAATGTTATATCGAAAATAGGTCACTGGTATCTATATGAGCATGAAACCTACAACAGTGTTTTTAGCACCACAGGGGCACCCCATTTGTTACCTATATATTTCCCTGATCAACTAATGTTAGGTGAAATTTTCTATTAGACCATTCTGCAAGGTTATAATGCCACTTTAGTAAAGGACAAGAAGTGGGCCTTCATACCTTATGGGTTTCATATTGG
>JZKD02S0715061.1:0-12012 GCA_000966675.3 Picea glauca | reverse complement strand
AGTTTCAGTCTTGTCTTGTTTTTCACTTTTTCCCCTTTCGCTTGCTTTAAAGAAAAAGAAAAAGAATTTATTTCAAGTTTCTTGTTTGTAAGCATTTCAAGAGAAAAATAAGAAAGATAATCCTTCTTTTATAGTGTTCTTATAAGATTCATTTTTTTCAAGAGTCTTAACAACATCATTTGCACTACCACAACTTTTTTCTAAATCAATCCATTTAAAATGAACATTAATTAAAAATTACTAGAATTTTATGTTTGTAGGGTCAATCAACTAGTTTAGGGCTAGAGCCTTGAATTAGGCTAGAGAGGAAACTCTTCAAGGATAATAAACAAACATTGGAGTCAGAGCTAGGGAGTGTAAAAATTCCAGTAAACATGAAATTTATTCGGGACCCCCCTCTAACACAAGGTATAAACACGAGGTCACATCTGGAAAGGTAGCAAAGATAACCCCTCCAAAGTCGGACCAAGTGTAGTGGGGAATGCATATTGAGAACTTGTCATGGGATACTATCGATTGCATTTTCCTACAAAGCTTCCTGGACCCCGAATCCATTCGAGATCCTCATTTTTCTTCTGGACCACTTTATTTTGATACCCTCGGTAGGTTTTGGACTTGTTATCCTGCTCATTGTAGTCCACCTGACTATCGACTGTCCCTGCCTCGTGATTGTTTTCCAGCTGGTAACTTAGTTTCCTTTATTCTAGGGACTTACACGTGTGACTGCGGGGGTATACTGCGGTACCTAGGGAAGACGTAGGGTCATACTTTGCACATTATACCTAGAGGGTGCTTCCATGTTCGATTTTTACTTGCAGTGGTAAGTTTCTCTAGTGTTGGCTAGCATAACTATTCTTCCTACTAGATAGCGGTCTGCTTGATTTGCCTTTAAGAATTTTTAGTGTGTGCTTCGTGCTCCCTAGTTTTACATAGTGAGTTAGTCATTCATTGCTTTGGGTCTCTGACCTAAGGTGGTATACCTCCTATTAACACTTTGTAAATTCCTAGAGGTTTTCAGAGTAGAAGAAATTTACAAGAGGTAACTTTATCCAACCACTTCGAAACTGGTATCTATCCCTACTAGTTTCAGAGAGGGATCTCTCTGTATGATTTAGCTATGTTTTAACTTTGAGATATTAGGCTAGTTAAAAATAATAATATTGGATGGTTTGTTGTTGTTTTTGTTAAGTTGGATGAAAAAGGGTTTTATGCCTCCATTGGGCTATGGGGTCTGTATTATAAAGATAGAGATCTAAATAGAAACTAAAAGATTCTTTTCATAGGGCACGATAATCCATTCATTGGATTCTTTAGCATTAAAATGATGAATAGCAGAAAAGATGAGAATATCAATTAAAGTAAAGAAGCATTTAAGAATTTCTTCACTGTAATATCAGAAAGATAAACATTAAGATCTTTCAAAGCCAGAAACAAGGTATACAAAGATAAATCCTGCAACATGCGCTACTTTTAAAAGATTATATTAGAAAACAATATGATAACTGAGGGAGAAAAACATTTAACATAGAAAAGAAAACATCACCAATGAATAACACGCGAGAATCCTATGAAACATCCCTTTGTATTACTGGAAGATCTCTTGATAAAAGTTATAGTCTTTCTAGCTTACAGGGAGTAAAGATCAACCCTCGATACTTCAAAGTTTGAAGTATTTATAATAAAAAATTACATATGATCCTGTTATTAAAGACCAGGATGTGGAAAATTATAAATTTAGCTAACTAACTCAACAAGATACAAAAATTTAGGAACTGTTTGATGACGTGTTGAAATCTTCATGATGATTTCTAGGGTAAACCGTTGGTGAGTCCTCTACATGACCTCATCTAATTGGATAGCTGACTGTGCTTGGACACCTCATTTGCTACTCGATTAGATTGCATAAATCTTCCCATCAAAGGTTACTGGGAACACCGACTTTGAGCAGTCTTCGGTACACTTCATCCATCTCTGTATACTTGGAAAAAGTTGGCTTGACAATGAAAATGTATTGGATCTCATGTTGTATGCTGATGTTTGACTGGAAAGCCTATAAGAATGCCTTGCCTATGATACTGCCCTGTATTCCCAAGAATTAAAAACTATCTTTAGCCACGGTGGATATTTTATTTTTATAATCAAAAAGTGTCATTAATTTGTCATTTATGACCCTTAAGCCAGGGAGGCCTTTCTTCTGTAGAGCTTCAATTTTTCTGAAAAATCTTTTCACTCCTATGTCCATAGTCTGGAATTTTTCCTCCAGTTGTAGCATCAATCCTCTTTTGGTCAGGACCCTCTTGACCTCGAGGATGGTTTATGTCCTATCATTGATTTTCAAATCCTCTAACTCTTCTCTGGTTTTTGAATTCATGAATTTAATAATCTTAGTGGCTTCTGCGGGCATCTCTCCCAATTCTCCTCTTATTTTCTCAATCGCCTGCTTGCTTCTTTTCACCAGTTTGTTCTTCTCGAACATGATTTGTACCATAGGCCATATTTCATTTATGAATTTGGTGATCTCCATCTAGACATTTTTCTTGACCTCATCAAGTGTTTTGCCTACCACTGTTTTCTTTTGAAGCTATTGCAATTCCTGTTTGAGCTTGTCTGATGTTTGTTTCTCCTTGGAGTAGCTGGTTTGGTAAGAATACTTGAGTTCCTAAAGGTTCTCAATCTCCTTTTTAAGTCTGCAAATATTTGTCTCTTGCAAATTCATCTCTTCCATGGATTTTTCTACTTCTATTGTCTTCTCCAGAGCTGTCAGTGGAGATGTTGAGGGAGTTTCTACTAAGGGGATTTCTACTGTGGATGTTGTGCTTACTCCTGTGAGTGGAAATGCACTCAATGGAATGAATTCCATAGGCTTTGATTGTTCCTTCACTTTCAATAACCTTTCCAGTTCTTCTTCCATCTCTTCCATCTGTTCATTATGCTCCATAATCAACCTGATCATCTCATCCTTTTCCCCTTCTGTCTCAACTATCTCATTTGCCTATGCATCTTTAATTGGTGGAAGTTTCAAATTTTTCCTCAAAGAGGCTATATTGACATTTTTCTTTTTAAGAAACTCCTCAACTGCTTTCACATTTGAGGGGTCATACCCAATCTTGAGGACCAGTTCTTCCAACGCCTTAATTATGTTATCCTTTGCAAAGGATGATATATTTTCTAATTTTAGTTGTGTTTGGACATTTCTCAGAGATACATGTAATTTAGTGGCTGCAGTAGAAGCATTTTCCAACATGGAGAAAATCATTTCCCTAGTTTTCCTATTCAGATCCATTTGATCAGCAGGATTTACATCCCTAGTATGAAACTTGAATGCTTCCCTTTTGTAATCAGTGATTGTTTTGGGGTCTGGAACTTATGCCTGCAGAAATTCCATGTGCATTCTACCCTTTTCTGTATCGAATGCATAAAATAGTCTGTGTTGTGTCATTGATGTCTGCTTCCAAAACTGAGCATAAGTATTGTTGGTTGGTGTCTACTTTTCTTTTTTATCAGGTCATACTTCTCAAAAACACTCAATTTTGGTCCTACATTACTCGGCTAGTCGACTAGTGGAGTATACACAGGCTTCTTGGATGAAACTGTAGACATGATCTGTTTTCTACTTGTGCTGAGAAGTGACCGATCATCTTTCATAGTTGTAGTGGATTGGATTTCCTTTTCACCAGCCATGTTGGGTGTAAGATTGGTTTTTGGACTTCTGGTGTGTAATTGGAAATCTTTAGCCAAGACTTCAGTGATGGAAGGTGAAGTATCCTTCCTGGGTATTTCTTCTTGGGAAACTATGGTGTAGTAGTCTATGAGACGATGACTGAAGGGTCCTGCTATTCTATCTCGACCAGAGTGTTTGGCTCCCATTCTGTTTGATTCACGAACTTCTCTATCTCTAGCTTGGGTGTATGAACATATAGGACATTTTTATTTTTAATCCTCATCTTAGAAATTAACCCACATGAATCATAGTGCCATATGAAACTAACAAAAAACTTCATTTCTTCCAACAGTCTTTCTACTTCCTCCCTATTTTCCCTTTAATTCTAAGTTGTTGTTTCTTTTTCAAGTCCAAGATGTTACCTGCAAGTCAAACAAAACGCTAGTGGGGATGAATGTGGTTTTGGATGGCTGACTGGAATGGAGGTAAGACAGGGATAATTTCTTTGGTGTGAGGACAAAGTAAGCAATGGGAGAATGAATGAAAAGAGTGGTGTTGACAAAACGGATACCCATTGGGTGTGGGGGATAGATCAACAAGCTAGCAGATAAGTTAGCCAGTAGTAAATGGCCAATGGGTCTTTTGGAGCATGAGATGGCAGGTAACAGTGAATGATGAATATGACCAGGAGACATGGTTGGTGTTGATTGGGAAGTGACCATGGTGAAGGGACTTGTAATGGGTGAACAGGGGGAATGGACTAACAGAGTTATGAGATGTGATCTTTAGGGGAAAAAGTGGAAAATGATGTCACGGGGTGATGGGGGGTATGTTAGGAAGTGGTAAGTGGTACATGGCAGGGGTATGGAGCAATGGATTCTTGTGATGTAGAGAAGGGGGCCCGCAAGAAAAATAACTCCATTCCGACCAACCCCCCCCCCATCATTAAAAGTAGACCGGTCAGGGGGGTCCAAAAAATACCATCAGTAGTCCATCGGTGCGCTTTCCACTGGACCATAGATCTGAGTGCGATTTTTAACCCACATTCCGGACCCCCCCCCCCCACCATTAAAAGTAGAATGGTCAGGGGGGTCCGAAATTGAATCTCAACCATGGATGTAGGCACTGATGCCTCAGTCGTTCAGATGCGTGCCTTCTTCATACATGATTCTAGACCCCCGTATCGTTAAAGGTAGCACGATCGGGGGGGGGTCTGGAAAAGCTTATCAACTGTAGATCTAAGCACTAGCACTTCAACCGTTTATCTGTGCATTGTCTTTAATCTGTGAGAGAAAACTCATTTCTTCTTTGAAAACTTAGGATAAGCGCTCTAAGTGGGTTTTTCCAAGATTTCCTTGTTTTTATCACCATGGGGTTAGACATTTAACTTTCAAACATCAAAGATAGGGTTCAACCTCGATCATCATGCCTGTTTTATTGAGAAAAAACAAACTACCCTATGCTCTAACCTAATTACCTATGACATTTAGCCCAGATTAAACTATTGGACTAAGAAATTACTCTATCCTGGGGTTATTTGACCAAGATTAGGCAGTTTGGTCAAATTTATTCACTAGCTAATATTAATTTTCTTGGCTAAGATTAAACAGTTTAGCCAAGCTTATTCATTACTCCTATCAACATCAATTTAAAAGGACTTGGCCATGATTAAACTGTATGAACCAAGTCATTGTTATTGCATGGGGCTCTATATGATTTCTTTTATTCCATCTTTTATTCTTTTTCTTTCTTTTCTTTTTCTTTTCCTTTTTCTTTCTTTTCTTTTCTTTTTTTCTCAAATTATTTGCAGAATGAAAAATCATTTGGCAACCAAAACAATAAAAGGATAAAATTTTCAGTCACCAATTGATCCTATAAATTATAGGGTTATAACACCTCCCACTCTATTTTTCATGAGGATTTTTCATTCTTCCACTTAGAAACATGGAGCCGCCTCTTTATAGGTGTTGTTTTTATACCACTGGTTTGCAAAGAGTGAGTGTGTGAGAATTTTACAGACTTGAATGATCCCGAAAGGGGAGAACCTATGCATAAGATATTTATGAATAAAGTTCCTGATGATACCAGCCAAGGAAACCTTTTGCAAGGGGATTCATGTACTTTACCTTTCTTTGGAAATGTTGGTGTCCCTTTGATGGCTACTTTGTACATTCCCAGTTTGAATGTGGAACTACCAGTTTGGTTGGGAACCATTCCAAATTTCTCGAATGCTCTTGATGCTTCTCAATTAAGAACTTTATGTCAAGGGAACCATGTTGATGTTCCTTTGTCAACAAAGTCTTCTCCTCCTCCTTCTCCTGCCTCTGGTGAAAGTATAGTTACTAGTAACCGGAAGTCTAAACAAAGTAGAAAGAGGAAGAATAGGAGGAAGAAGTCACCAACCTTTGCAACTCATGTTGGAGATAAGTCGACAACCTCTGCAAGTCATGTTGAAGACCAACACCCAACCTCTACAATTCATGCTGGGGGCACGAATCTCATCAATGTGAGTCATATAAGTGATATATCACCAACCTCTGCAAGTCATGTTGGAGATAGGTCATCGACCTTTGCTAGTCATGTTGAAGACCAACACCCAACCTCTGCAAGTCTTGCTGGGGGAAAAGGTCCAGTCACTTCTATTCATACTGGAAATGGGTCTATAGCTTCTACGAGTCATGTTATTGACCAATCACCAACCTCTGCATGTCATGTTAGTAATATTTCAACAACCTATGCTAGTCATGTTGGGGACAATAAACCAACCACCGCTATTCATGTTGGGGGCACTGATTCTGCTGAGAAACTTAGATGGATAGGATGTAATCCTAAGTTTCCTTATAATATTTGCAAGGGAGATAAACTTACTCATTTGTGCCCTGTCATTTCAGAGGTAAAAGGATTGTGGTCCATGTCTGCAATTTCTTCTAATTCAGAGTCTTATGAGGTTTCCTTCTTGCAGCCTATTCATCTAGTGGTTGAGAAAGAAGTCACGCCAATGCAATCCTTGGTTGATACCACTCTTCTCTTGGAGAGTGTCGAGTATACAAATGTGGTCACGTTGATATATTCCTTGGTTGATCCCACTCCTCTTTTGGGGGGTGATGTTGTTGTAGACAATGTTGTCTCATAGCCTATTCAACCAGTGGTTGAGAAAGTGGTCATGCCGATGCAGTCTTAGGCTGATCCCACTCTTCTCTTGGAGAGTGTCAAGTCTACTAAAGTGGTCATGCCGATGCAATATTTGACTGATACTACTCTTCTCTTGGGGAGTGATGTGTCTATCGACTATGTTTTTAGCATTTCCAGTTTAGTACTTTCAAAACAAGGTGGAATTCTACTCTCTTCGAGCACACCCCATCCAATCCCTAGGATGGTTTCCTTTGATTGGAATGACCTTGTTGAGCCTCATATTCCTTCTTCCACACCCTTTCAAATATGGGTTGAAGTTAATTCAACAAACATTTATCGATGTATTGTGGATGAAGGAGCCTCTGCAAGTATTTTATCCTCCTCGGTTTTGAAATTCTTGGGATCTCCTGAGCTTGTGTATGCTTCGCATGAGCTGTTGGATTTTGGTAGACATCCTAGTGAAAATTTGGGGGTTCTTCCTCAATTTCCTATCTCGTTATTTGGGAAGACTATCCTTTTTCATGTTATAGTGTTGCAAGGCCAGTTAGATTTCAATATGATTCTTGGGCGTGATTATTCATATGCTATGAAAATTGTGGTATATACATTATTTCATGTGATGCATTTCCCTCACAATGGAATAATTGTCACTATTGACTAGCTGGCATATGATAATCACCATCCTAATTTGACGTTAGTTTAGGATGCCCCTTTATATGTTCCTAGTGTTTGTGTAGACTCTACCCTACCATGGGTTAATTATGTGGTATCTTATCCTTGATGTTCAATTGCTTCTGAGAAGGAACCTATGCAATCATGTTTTCCTTCTCGAGACTTTGTATCAATAATTGATCCATTGGTTTATCCAATGGGGAAATGGGATCCCTTGCTTCCCCCTCTTAGTCCAAGTGATCTTGAGTCTCCTTTTGAGTGTAATATCATTTTTTTGTAGATCCTCAATCCCTCGTGCTTGTGATTCTTCATTGATAGAATCTGCCAGTCCTTGCCAGAGCCTCCATAATCATATGGATTGTGGTCATTTTACTTCACCCTTTGGGACTGTTGACCCTCATTTGAGTGATTTCTCAAAATTTGAATTGCCTTTAGATGATTCTATCCTTGAAGCCATGACTATAGTTTCTATAATGTGGAAGGACTTACACTATGGTTTGTGTTTTCTTCCATTTTGGGAGACTTTCCAAGTTGACTATCGAAGAGACTCTTGGTATGAGCCTAGCAGTAGGCTCTACCTGAACTAGTTTCATACATGAGTCATATCCCCATGGAGTCTTCTTTAATCCCTTTTTAGACTCTCTAAACAAGAAATATTGCCGAGCAATCTTGTTTTCCTTCATGCTCGTCAAACTCAAACTTGAAGGCACGTCTGCCTGATGGTAGTTTACCCCTTTTTCGGTTGGGATGGTCAATTTTATGGAAAAGGGTATACTCTAGGAACTTCAGTTCGCTAGAAGAGTATTCTCAAGAATAAGTTTAACACTTTTTTGGGCCCGAGGGACTAAATTTACGAAAAAGGAACCCCCACAGAGTCCATATTTAAACTCTTTTCAGAATCCCTAAAATTGAAAATATCGTCGAGTGACCTTGTTCCTTCACACTCATTAAATTGGTCCAAAATAACATCCCTTACAGAGTCCATAGTTAAGATTTTTTCAAACTCCTTAAAATTAAAAACATCATCGAGTTATCTTGTTCCTTCACACTCATTAAATTGGTACAGAGGAACATCTATTGGCATGAGTTTACCTCTTTTTCCAGCCTCTAGATTAAGGAGTAAAAAGGTACACCTCGGGAGATTCGTCTCATAGGGAGTGCTCTCCTCAGTAAATTTTATACTTTTTCGGGCTAAGGAGACTAAATCTAGAAAAAGGTTGTGAGTCCATAGTTAAGCTCTTTTCAGACTCCTTAAAATTGAAACGATTGTCGAGTGATCTTGTCTGTGTCACACTTGTTAAAATGGTTTTGAAGAGATGTCTTTTTGGTGCTATTTTATCCCTTTTTCGAACCAAATAGACTACCTTTGAAAAAGGTACCCCAGTGGAGTCTTCTTTTACGTTTTTTCAAAATCTATAAAATGTGAAAAAACTATCGATCTTACCTTATCTGGTCTCGTGAAAATGCATTGAAAGGGGTTTTATTGTGTATTTCTAATCACATTTTCATCTTGTTGATGGGTCTTAAATCCCTTGACTCAACAGAAGGAACCAAACCTACCATCGAGGCCCAATTATACTCTGCAACGTTTGAAGATGGAATGGTTCTCTAGATCTTGTGATCCAACCAAATTATCAATGGGATTTGTGTTTTGTTGTGAAGGATATTCCTTCAGTTAGGACTATTCTCTTCTGTATTTTCTCTTGGGTGTGATTGGTATGAGAGATGCAAGCCAGTATAAACCAACTTGACAACAAACATGATTAAGTTTTAACTACTGGGGAAGAGCCTAAGCTTGAGATAACCCGCTGCTCAAACATGTAGACAATGATTCTATACCACAGGTCTAGTACTAATACATCAACCATGTGAGCATCCAATTATTGTCTAAGAAACTAGTTATCAGAAAAGAAACCACATATGTAATAAGATAATGTCAAGAAAAATAATTCATCTACCACAACCATTCATCACATAATAACACAACGATTCATTTTCATCATTAAACTCAAGAACATTAAAACATTGCACCAGATAACTTGAAAACATAATTAATTTCTCTTACTCATTACTGCATCATTCATGAAATAGGATAGGAAGTAGCTTTTCTCCAAGTCTAATCACATGCATTTGATGAAAATAGTTTGTCTTTGGTCCAGAAGGACTTCTCAATTCATAGCGGCTTCAAAATAATTCTTAACAACTAGAAAGAAAGATTACTTACAACAACTATCAACCCCTCACTAATTGGTCGATGTCTTTATTTATAATATAAAGTTTAACTAAAATTAATGGCTAAGTGTAGTTTAAGAAGAAAAAAAAAATTCCATGTGGCTTCATCTTCTAATGGTTTCTTTAATAGTCAACCAGAGATATCTCTTGAAAAGGGTGAGTTGTCTCGTATTCGTACCAAATCATAAATAGTTCTTCACAAGTTTGGTCCCATGGAAATATGTGTTGTTACATCAGAGCCACATATATTCCCCTGATGTCCATTGCATGCACTTGGTACTTTACTATACTAGAGTCCAACTATTGTAGCATGGTTTGGGCTCTGATTGGATGTCCTATAAATCGTTTCACTTGCCCTAGTCTTGCATCAGTCATATTTATGAGTTATTCGGTCCATAGAAAATCTTGTTTGGCATGCGACTCCACTATGTCGCTCAGGTCGACGAATATTTCAAGGCTACCGAACTCGGGGAGTCCGATATCTTTCATTACTTTATTAATTTTCTCCCAGTGCTTCTTGCATCTGATCCAATTCTCTTGGATTTCTTGATGTGGGTCCTGAGACATCTTAGCCTAGTATTCAGATGACATCTTCATATGATTAAGTCTACTTTTTCCAACTATCTAAATTCCATGTTCTTCCTTGTCTCGACCCTACTGGACTACCTCAATGCAGTCTAGTCTTTCTACCACTTGTTCTGCCAATTCATACCATTTCTCCATATCCTTGCATGTCACTAGTGCCATGAGAGTCTCCTCCTAGAACTCATCTATTTTCGTAGTTAGCAGGTGTCGTTATTTCTTGAATTCATTGTAAACCTCTTCGAACTCACCTTTCAAGTACACAGTAATCTGTGTGGTGCCTTTATAGTATTCATCCAGATGATGCAAGTGTTTGAGCTCCTTTAGTGCAACGGCTAGTTCCTTTTTGTCTCTCTTGGATCTATGTAGGGTGGCATCTGAGAGTGCCTTTCCCATGCTAAGAAGTTCAGAAGTTCGGGCGTCTACGATGTTGATCAAGTTCTCCTCTGTAGTAACCAAGATGGAGTGATCCAACGTGATCCTTCTTTTCTTTTCCATCCTTTGCATGATGGATTTTATATTTTGATTGTAGGAGATGGAATAGATATCTTCTACCTCATCTACCGAATATGTTATCTGTCGATCACCCCATGTGAGCATGTTTCCCAAGATGCCGGTGGTGTATATGCATTCAAGATTGGGGTCTTGAAATTCCTTGTTGTTCATTGTAGGCCCAACCTCTACTTGTCTCTCATTGGGGATTTGATTATCGGGTAGAATAAAGATGTCGAGTACATACGCGTCACTTAATTTCTCATTGGGAATAGAACCATTGATTTCCTTTTGTGTGGATTATTTCTTTGGCTCCTCTAGTTCGGGCTTGTCCTTCATATATGCTTCGATATTTGATGTATTGGGTCCCTTTGTTTCGAGACCACTTTCGACTTCTGTTTCCTTTTGCATAACCTCTTTTTTTGGTACTTCAAGCTCTGGTGAAGAAATCTTCTCATAACCCTTTTCCTCTTGGAAACGCATAGGGGTGTCATGAGATGAATCTGGGCTCTCATTGTCACTATATATATTTATAAGATTTCTTACCCTGCCTATCTTTGGTTGATTCATCCCACCTACCAATGGTCTTGCCAGTGATGCAGTGGATTCTGAGTCATCTGACCTGTTGATGTTACCAAGGTTTGTGAAATTGGGGTCTCCTAGCTCCATTGGGCCTCCTTCTCGAATATCAGTTGGAAGCCTAGGTGTTATGATGAGGTCAAAGTTATCCTGCATCCGCTTCACTAGCAGTTGGTCCTTCTTCCATAGAATTCCCCCCATCCTCTATTCATCTTGAACCTCCAGGGAATCCCTAATTTGTACTGGAGATTCTTGATAAAATCATGTTTCTCTGATGGCTTCTTGGGGGTTACCCACTGCTTCGCCCATTTATGATTCTATCGTCCCTTGTTGGGTCCTGAGAATTTATTGCTCCAAGGATGTGTATTTCTCTTCCCAACTCATGGCCTTGAACTAGGTTATTCTAGGATCAACCATCCTTTCCACCACTTCATTCTAGTATTGAGCATTTTTGGTGAAAATTTCATCTTCAAACTGGTCATGGGCATAAGGCCAACATGATGATACTTGTGATGCATGTTTTAGGACCAAACCTTTGGGATCATGCTTGCAAAAATGACCAGTTTGGAATTGGAATTCCAATTGACTTATCCCTTATTTCTTATAGTGTGTAGTGTCTTTGACCATGTAGAAGCCAATATGAAACCCATAAGGTATGAAGG
>JZKD02S0714995.1:0-15103 GCA_000966675.3 Picea glauca | reverse complement strand
ATTTACTTCTTATCAACCATGAAAAAAAAATAATGAGTCATATTTACATCAAACACTATTGGGTCCATTACACAAAACTTTTTGCTACGGTTCTTTCTTCAAGGTTTGACATCAATGACAACCAACCTTAATCAACACCTCCACCACTTCAATCCTCCACCAAAGGTAATCTCATAGGAGAGAGACAATGAGGTTCTCTCAACAATAGGGAAAGAGCTTGGGGGTTGAACACTATGTTCAGACTTGAGGTAAAAAGGGATGCAGACTCAATATGAAGTAATTTCTCGAGAGTAACTTTGATCAGAATTGTTCTTTTATAGCCTTCAGAATGAAACTGAAGGGTCGAGTCAGAACATTTCCAGCATATGGAAGACCAAGGATCAAATATCTCGTGACATGTAAACCTGACTCCATTGTTGTATTTTTTGGCACAAATCTCGATGTACACGGGCTGTAGTGGAGTAGCCTGCGTATATGCATGCTGTATAGTAGATAGGGAGTGTATATGTGGAAAAATATTTATTTTTAGCTTTGGATTCATTAAAAAGGGATGACAAGTCAGCATAGGGAAATGGAAAAAGTCCCTCTGTGCAAGATAGAAATGGTGAGGCAAATTTTGCTATAACATGCTCACATATTTTGTTAATAAATTTGCAACATTCTTCAAAGTTCCCACTTTCATCAACAACACTTTCTTTTCTTCAACCATGTCTCTCACAAAGTGATATTGAATATCAATATGCTTTGTCTTTGGTTGATAAGTCAGGTTCTTCACTAGAAAAATTGCACTTTGACTGTCACAATCTATCCTTACAGCTTGTTGTACCAACCCAATACTTGAACACAATCTTTGTAACCATATTGTTTCCTTACTTGCATGAGTGGCTGCCATGTATTCAACTTTTGTAGTTGAAAGTTCCACTACAACTTGTCTTTTGCTCATCCAACTGATTGCTCCTCCAAACAGGTTAAACAAAAACCCACTTGTAGATCTCCTACAATCCAGATCTCCAGCCGAGTCTGCATCCACAAAGTCATGTATATCCAACACTCTGTCCAATCCCGGTCTTCCTTTGTAGCACAATCCATATCTAGAAGTGCCACACAAATACTTGAAAACCCTTTTTATTGATGTCCAATGCTCCTTTCCTAGTTTTGACATATACCTACTCAAAACTCCCACTGCATGTGCAATGTCCGGTCTAGTACAGACCATTGCATACATCAAACTTCCAACTGCACTCGCATATGAAACACAAGACATGTCCTCCTCCTCTTCTTGTGTCTTGGGACACTGATCCACAAATAACTTTACACCAACAGGAATAGGAACCTTAACCAGTTTACATTCTTGCATATTAAACCTCTGCAATATTTTCTCGACATATTTTCTCTGATTTAACCATAGTTTCATCTTTTTACAATCTCTTTTAATTTCCATGCCCAAAATGAAATTTGAAGCACCGAGATCTTTCATGTCAAATTTAGAGGACAACTGAGTTTTCACATCCTGGATAATCTCCTTGTTGTTTCCTATCNATACCACATCCTTGGTGATTGTTTTAAACCATACATGGACATTTTCAGCTTGCATACTAGCTCCTTCTTTCCCTTCACAACAAATCCTTCTGGCTGCTTCATATAGATTTCTTCTTCTAGATCCCCATGTAGGAATGTTGTCTTCACATCCATTTGTTCTACTTAAAAATCAAATACAACAACAACTGTTGGCACAGGGGCATACCCGGAGTTCAACACTTCAACAACGCACCAACAAAACCCTAACTACTAGCCCTTTCGACAACACTTGTGAAGCAGATGAAGTCTCACCCGAGGTAGAGGCATGGTGGTTGCAGGACTCAAGCTTCTACATGCTAGCCGGGACACAGATATGTGATCATAACACTTAATAGAGCACTTAGTAGTTAACATTCATCAGTATCTAGCCTTTATTCACATCGTAGGATCAAACCCTAATTATAGAACAACGCGATATTCAACAAGATCTACCACATCCAAGCACTAAGAACATCAAAATAGATCATATCTGGCATTCTTTCAAATTACTAAGCACTGAGCTACTATTATCAGATGCATATCACATATATATCACTGTATTAATCATAAATCACATGAATAACATAACAACCATAAAGCACAAAGCTACCATAACACAGGATATGTGTGGTTCACCCCAGTGTGGGGCTACGTCCACCAACTCTTCTTCTTCTTTATTGTCTTCTTTCAATCATCTTACAAGCACAGAGACTCAAATACCTACCCTGCATAGGACAGGATATCTGCGTGCACCTCACCAGATCCTCCTTCCCCGAGCTAGGTACAACACAAAGCTTTCTTACAGTCAGTTGCACTTAGTGCTGCAAGTGTTCAACACAATAGTAGGCACAGATCTAACTCAATCACATAGATCCAACCTCTTACATCTGTTTCACTTAGCATAACATCACACTACTGCCTCTACTTATATTGCCTAGCTTTCTATTTATACATTACAAAAGGGCCAAAACATGGGTAGAACCCATGGGATGACATCCCATACCTGTTACATAAACCTAAAACCCAAAAATCCCTAAAAAGGGGTCGAGATCCTGCGATCTCAACTTTGCCTTACACTCCGTCTTCAACTAGCCCATCAAATTCCAAAAATTGGTCAAACATGACCAAGGTTCTCCAAAACTTGGTCAAGGGCCAACAGGCCCCCAACACTCACCTGTGACTAGTCTCGAGTCACTCTAATCTGGGTAAATCTACCTCAAATACCTCGATCTTGGCTCAAGATTCTTCAAACTGCTACTTCATGAGAGCCTCCTACTCGACGAACTCCTGAATAACTTTTTTGTTCATAGGTCCTTTCAAGCATTGTTCCACTGTGGTGACCATTTGTTCCAATTCTACACCTCATCCTTCAATATCCTCAAAGAGTGTGTAGGCTTCATCCTGCACTGGATGGATCCTCTGAGTCATTCCATGACTTTACTTTGTATGACATGGACCTGTTGTTGAACCATATGCTGTTCTTAGGACCTTTTCATCCTTTCAATTGCTGACATTGCTTTCAACTGCGCTTGTACTGTTGTTGCTTGCTTCTTTGCATCATGGAGCTATGAATCCAATGTCCTCGGTTCAGGGTCCTCTGTGAGGTGCTCGTAAGTCTGTGCACTTTGAATGTTGATCTATTTACATTCTAAGGCCAATTCCTTGATTCTCTAGACTGCGCTTCAGGTAGTGTCTTCTCTCTGGTCTCACATTTCTTGTGGAGTGATTGACACTGCTTGTAACTCTAGTTCTGCTACTCTCTATTGGAGCTACTGAATGGCCTCAACAAGCTTCACCACTTGAATTTCTACTGGGTCTTCTTCCATCTGTTCTAACCTTGTCACAGAACGAATTTCTCTAGTGACTACTTCTTTAATTCCAATTTGTTCAACGAGAAGTTGTTCTTTCTCTTATTGGATTTGCACTCTATCCTTTGTGAATTGGGCTTGGAGGTTGTCTCTATGGCTTCATCTTGTGCTTTCTTAAGGGCCTATGTGGCCTGTTATTTTTCTTCTCGGACACGACAAAGGCGAGCTTCAGCTGCATCTACTATTCAACATAGCTGGGCAGGATCATCTCCCAAGTCTGTTCCTTCTGATGAAGAGGGTGCAGTAGACATTGCATGGTTGGAGTAGAGGGCTTGTTGCACCCCTTTCAACGATGCTTCAATTCTATCATACATGGTTTCTTGCTTGGCTTCATTGCGCTGTAAGATATCTTCTGACGTATATGAGATAGCGACGATGATGAGATCCATGTCATCCATTGTGAGCACAGTCTGCATCTATGGTTTACTAGCTTTGGACTTCTTCCATGATGTAGGTTTCGTGGGGGAAACCTTTCTTTTCTTGCTTTAGCTTCATCAAGAGGATCCCTAGGCAATGTTACTTTGCCTTTCTTCTGTGTGTCTTATTCTCTTTTGTCCTCTTCCTTGTCTACTTTGTCACCTCCTCCTCCTCGATGTGAATTTGAAGCATTTTCTTCTGATGCGCTGTTCAAATCTTGTACTTCTTCCTTCTGCTACTGTTGGGTGCATCATACTCTTTGCGAGTGACCACCGGAATTCCGATGAGGTTAGGGTCGGATAGTTATTCCTGGTCGCTTGGTATAAGGGACTTTGCAGACCATTCCTTAGTGATTTCTTCCATGTCCTCCTCTGTGAGATTATAGTAGGATTGGAGTTCTTCTTTATGCTCATCTCCACGCACAATGATATAAATAAAATGCCTATCTGTGCGAAACTTCACAATTGGATTGAACCTATGCAGGGTGTTTGACGTCATATGAGGGAAAGACTCAATAACCCTCTTTAACTACAGGTAGTAGGTGTGGAACACCACATTTGATTTCCATTGTTTCCCCATGTCGCTTGAGTACTAGAGTGTGGTGAACTTCGCAGCTAGTGGTTCAGACGACTCAATTTCCGAGAAGATTGATCCTTTCGGCATCTCCCAAGCAATGAAGGCAATGAGGATCAACAACCAACTGAAGTGGAACTCATATCCCTGATTCTAAGCTTCACATCAGTCTTTTTCTAATCGGTTGACGAGGTAGCTTGCCTAGTTCATTTGTAGCCTTTAAATGAATTTTCCCGTAAGGTCAACAACGAACCCCGTGATCTGCGTGGGTATGTTCTTCCTTAATAGCTTACCAATAATCAATTGGAAAGTGAGGCATACTACGCCATTCTAGATGGAGGCTACCTTGTAGCCTCACTTCCCCTTCTCCACATCTCCGTATGTATCTTTGATTCGATGTGCNCTATAGTCTTAGTCTCTTGGCCTTTCTCATGGTTTTTTTTGTCTCATATTCATCTTTTCAACTTTAGCAATCATTCTAGGGAAATCCAAAACTTCATGGTCCATAGCTTTAAAACAAAGACAACTAGGTCTTCTACCAGGGCATTCCTTAGCCATATGTCTCGGTCTTCTGCAACTGTAACAAAGGGTTAATCCTCTCTTTCTCTTAAATGATCCCCCAACCTTTCCTGTACTGCACACTAGGATTACAATAACTAACGTGCACAAATTTATTTCTAGGATCCTGCATCCATTTGTTAGTCCAAAAATCCTTTCTATGCATAGGAAAAACATATCTTTCACTATTTCTATCAGATCTACTCACGTCAAATCTTCTTTCTTCTAGTTGTGCCCTAGTTTTCAAACTAGGACAAAATCTATCAAGTGTTCCTAGATCCATTCTTTTGAAACAATTTTTTTTTTCCACTTATCTTACCTTTCTCAAAGCACAAAGATTTAAGATCTTACCCCTTTTCTTCAGATCAGAGTTCTTTTCTTAGCACAAAGCTTCACAATTCAAGTAGACTACTGTGCACTAGGGCAATAGATCTACGCACAGAGGTTTCTCCTTTCTTCATTTCCCATCAATCACAGTTTCAGGTCCCTAAAATAGAACCATTTGTTGGCACAGGGGCAGACATGGGGTTCAACACTTCAACAATGCACCAAAAAAACCCTAACTACCAACCCTTTTGGCAACACCTGCGAAGCAAATGAAGTCTCACCTGAGGTAGAGGCAGGGGTGGCTGCAGGACTCAAGCATATATAACCTAGCTGGGACACAGATATGTGATCACAACACTTAATAGAGCACTTAGTTAACATTCATCAATATCTAGCCTTTATTCACATCGCAGGATCAAACCCTAATTACATAAAAACACAATATTCAATAATATCTACCACATCCAAGCACTAAGCACAACAAAATAGATCAGATCTATCATTACTTCACATTACTAAGCACTAAGCTACTATTATCAGATGCATCTCACATATATATTACTGTATTAAGCATAAATCACATGAATAACATAACAACCATAAATCACAAAGCTACCATAACATAGGATATGCATGGTTCACCCCAGTTCGGGGCTACGCCCACCAACTCTTCTTATTCTTTATTGTCTTCTTTCAATAATCTTACAAGCACAAAGCCTCAAATCCCTACTCTGCATAGGACATGAGATCTGCGTGCACCTCGCCAGATCCTCCTTCCCCAAGCTACGTACAACACAAATCTTTCTTACAATCACTTGCACTTAGCTCTGCAAGTGTTCAACACAACAATAGGCACAAAGCTAAATCAATCACATAGATCCAACCTCTTATATCTCTTGCACTTAGCATAACATCACACTACTACCTCTACTTACATTGCCTATCTTTCTATTTATACATTAAAAAAGGGCCAAAACATGGGTAGAACCCATGGGCTGACATCCCATACATGCTACATAAACCCAAAACACAAAAATCCCTAAAAAGGGGCTGAGATCCCGCGATATCCACTTCACCTTGCGCTCCGTCTTCAACTAGCCCGTTGAAGTCCCAAAATTGGTCAAACATAACCAAGGTTCTTCAAGACTTGGTCAAGGGCCAACATAAATAGATAACATAAATCTTATAGAAGTTAACTTGACAATAGGAGAAAAAATCTCACCAAAATCAATTCCCTCAACCTGGGAATAACCCTTTTCTACTAACCGAGCTTTGTATTTATCCACTTTCCTTCTGCATTCAAATTCTTTTTAAATACCCATTTGATGCTAATGTGATTTCTTCCAGTCATCAACTCCACTAGATCCCAAGCCTCATTCTTATCCAAGGCTACCATTTCTTCATCCATGGCCTTTTTCCAGAGATTTCCATCCTCTGAATCCACTACCTCCATGACAGTTCTAGGATCATCATCAGTAATAGACAAAGAAAAATTTGAACAAAAATTAGATGGAGTATACCTTTCAGGTAGCCTTCTTTCTCGAACAGATCTCCTCAATACTGGAGTATGAGGATCTTCTTCTTCTTATTCATGTTCTTCTGTAGAGTCTGATTCAACATGCTTTAAGTCAAACTCTATTTTCTTTGGTTCTTCATTACTTGGTAGGACTTCCTGTTTAACAACATCCTTCATTTCTATAAATACCACATCTCGGCTATACACTACCTTCTTAATTTCTAGGTTCCAAATCTTATAACCTTTGAGACCATCTTTATACCCAATAAAGATACACTTTTCAACCTTATTATCTAGCTTACTCCAATTTTCCTTTGGAACACGAACATAGGCCTCATAGCTAAATACCTTGAGAAGTGTGAGAGAAGGTTTCTTACCAATCCATACATCTTGTGGAGTCTTTTCATCCAACATTGACAAGGGTGATCTGTTGACCAGGTAACATGCAATACCCACTGCCTTTGCCCAGAATTCTTTCCCTAACCTGACACCACTGAACATGCACCTTTCTTTTTCCATCAATGTCTTGTTCATCCTTTTTGAAAATCCATTATGTTGAGGTGTATATGGAGTAGTATTCTTCTTTGATCTACCACACTTCTTACAGAATTCTTCAAATTCATTCCCACAGAACTCTCCACCATTATCTGTCCTCAACACCTTAATTCTTTTCTTTGTTTGATTCTCAACAAGATCCTTAAACTCTTTAAACCTGTCAAAGACTTCAAATTTCTTCCTAAGGAAATATATCCAAGTATTCCTTGAGAAGTCATCTATAAAGGAGACATAGTACACATATTTTCCCAATGATGGAACCGACACAGGTCCAAACACATCAATGTGAACTAGCTGTAAAATTCTTTTTTCCCTCGTTGCACCAGAGGGGAATCTTACCTGATTCTGCTTCCCATATACACAATGTTCACATAAATCAAAATCCAGAGAGAAGTTAGACATACCTTCAACCATACCTTTACCGTGTAGTAGTCCAAGACCCTTCTCTCCGATATGCCCCAATATTTTATGCCACAACATAACCTTTTCTCTAGAGATTGCAGATTATATAGAGTTCTAAACCAGAATCCCTTCAGAAATGTCATTGCTCCTCGAACCATACTGCATGTTTCCTTTTCAAATATTGTTTTTACCCCTGCATCGTCCATTTTTCTTACATAAGTCAAATTTATGGCCAAACCTAGGATGTGCAGAACACCAGTAGTGTTCTAATCTTTCCATCTATGAGCCTCAACTTGACTTTTCCTCATCCTATGATTCTGGTTTTCGAATCATCACCTAGGAAAACATTACCTCCATCATACCTTTCATATTCACAGAACCACTCTCTGTGGGGAGTCATATGAAAGGATGCACTTGAGTCAACCAACCATGCCTCGTGATCTACATGTGTTCTTGAATAAGCCAAGTACACATCCCCTCCTTCTTCCTTGGAGGTATTTTCTTATGTAGAAGGATCTTCTTTAGATCCCTCCTTTTTCTCAACTTTGGATCTACATTGCTTCTTGTAGTGCCCTTCTTTTCCAAATTTCCAACATACCTTTACAAAATTTCCGGGAGACTTAGATATTCTGTTAGACTTAGATCTCCCACTTGAGGACTTAGATCTATTTCTTTCCTAAGAGTGTCCTCTTGCAAATAATGTGTCTATGCTCTATCCTTCCATGTTCTTCCATCTCATTTTCTCTTCCAACCAGGATGATACCACTTCATCAAACTTCAAGGCAGTTGTATTACTACCTATGGCCACAGCCAGACTATCCCACAAGTCTGGTAAAGAGCAAAGTAAATTGATACACTTATCTTCATCTGAAATTTTAATATCAACAAATACTAACTGACTTACCACAATATTGAAGGCGTTCAAATAATCTTCCATCGAGTCTCCATCTCTCATCCTTAGGTTATACAACTTCTTTCTCAAGAAAAAATTATTTACTAGGGACTTAGACTGATAAAACTTCCCCAAATTCTCCTATAAATCTTTAGTTGTAGCTTCCTCTAACACATTCAGTAATACTGAATTTGAGAGACACGGTCAGATTATTCTCTTTGCCTTCTGATCCAACCTTTTCCAATCATCTATTGAAGTTCCTGTAGGTACAGTACCTGGATCTACCGTGATCCACTGATCTCTGTCCACCAACAAATATTCCATATTGAGCTTCCACAACTCAAAAATTTCCCATTAAACTTATCTATCTCCATTTTTGAACTGCTCACCATTTCTTTTCACCTGAAAAATTAATACCACAGATCTCCCACTGTAACAAGGCTTATCACAGTCCCGAGCCAAACCCTTGACCATAAAGGCATCTCCTTGAAGCCAACAAATCTTTGATACCAAATGTAGATTTTAACCTTGTACAATAATTGATGCAAACATATATTCAGTGAAATAACAGAAAAGATACAATGGAAAATACAAACATTACACATATATTTTTCCCCTGGAAACCCAAACCGGGAAAACCAACATATTTTATATTCATTCATAGTGATACAATGTTTACAATACAATATACATATAGGAGTCAATGACATCCAAAAACCTAACCCAATGACTTGGATTAGTCAACAACCCTAATTCCTTAACCGGAGATAGAAAACCATCGACAAAAAACCACCCAACAATGGATGCGAAAATTGAGACAACACGAAAAATGAGGCAAAAATGCAACACGTTTCCCTAGGAAATTCTTTTTTCTTCTCGAGGTCACTGCCCCTGAACCCCCACGTGAGGGGGTATTTCCCCCCTGGACCCCCGAAGGGGGGGCCTAGCGTCCCCCCCTCAAACCCCCTTATTCACAAATAATATAACACATACTTGTGCAAAGAATATAACACATACCCAGCATGGTGCTCATCCAACTAGTCCATACCAATGAGGCAATCATACAAACCCAAAGGTATAATATTAAAATCAACCTTTGTGCCCAGTCCATTCATATTCATTGGACATGCCTTAACCATGTCATTAATTTTCCTTTTTTCTCCTATAACTAACTGCACCAACCAAGGTTTTCCAAGCCTACTTCTCAAAAAGTGGAATCTTTCCACCATCTTAGGATCTAGATAACTATGACTAGCTCTTGAGTCAATTAAAATAGCAATGGGTTGATCATTAATNCTATAGTCTTAGTCTCTTGGCCTTTCTCATGGTTTTTTTTGTCTCATATTCATCTTTTCAACTTTAGCAATCATTCTAGGGAAATCCAAAACTTCATGGTCCATAGCTTTAAAACAAAGACAACTAGGTCTTCTACCAGGGCATTCCTTAGCCATATGTCTCGGTCTTCTGCAACTGTAACAAAGGGTTAATCCTCTCTTTCTCTTAAATGATCCCCCAACCTTTCCTGTACTGCACACTAGGATTACAATAACTAACGTGCACAAATTTATTTCTAGGATCCTGCATCCATTTGTTAGTCCAAAAATCCTTTCTATGCATAGGAAAAACATATCTTTCACTATTTCTATCAGATCTACTCACGTCAAATCTTCTTTCTTCTAGTTGTGCCCTAGTTTTCAAACTAGGACAAAATCTATCAAGTGTTCCTAGATCCATTCTTTTGAAACAATTTTTTTTTTCCACTTATCTTACCTTTCTCAAAGCACAAAGATTTAAGATCTTACCCCTTTTCTTCAGATCAGAGTTCTTTTCTTAGCACAAAGCTTCACAATTCAAGTAGACTACTGTGCACTAGGGCAATAGATCTACGCACAGAGGTTTCTCCTTTCTTCATTTCCCATCAATCACAGTTTCAGGTCCCTAAAATAGAACCATTTGTTGGCACAGGGGCAGACATGGGGTTCAACACTTCAACAATGCACCAAAAAAACCCTAACTACCAACCCTTTTGGCAACACCTGCGAAGCAAATGAAGTCTCACCTGAGGTAGAGGCAGGGGTGGCTGCAGGACTCAAGCATATATAACCTAGCTGGGACACAGATATGTGATCACAACACTTAATAGAGCACTTAGTTAACATTCATCAATATCTAGCCTTTATTCACATCGCAGGATCAAACCCTAATTACATAAAAACACAATATTCAATAATATCTACCACATCCAAGCACTAAGCACAACAAAATAGATCAGATCTATCATTACTTCACATTACTAAGCACTAAGCTACTATTATCAGATGCATCTCACATATATATTACTGTATTAAGCATAAATCACATGAATAACATAACAACCATAAATCACAAAGCTACCATAACATAGGATATGCATGGTTCACCCCAGTTCGGGGCTACGCCCACCAACTCTTCTTATTCTTTATTGTCTTCTTTCAATAATCTTACAAGCACAAAGCCTCAAATCCCTACTCTGCATAGGACATGAGATCTGCGTGCACCTCGCCAGATCCTCCTTCCCCAAGCTACGTACAACACAAATCTTTCTTACAATCACTTGCACTTAGCTCTGCAAGTGTTCAACACAACAATAGGCACAAAGCTAAATCAATCACATAGATCCAACCTCTTATATCTCTTGCACTTAGCATAACATCACACTACTACCTCTACTTACATTGCCTATCTTTCTATTTATACATTAAAAAAGGGCCAAAACATGGGTAGAACCCATGGGCTGACATCCCATACATGCTACATAAACCCAAAACACAAAAATCCCTAAAAAGGGGCTGAGATCCCGCGATATCCACTTCACCTTGCGCTCCGTCTTCAACTAGCCCGTTGAAGTCCCAAAATTGGTCAAACATAACCAAGGTTCTTCAAGACTTGGTCAAGGGCCAACATAAATAGATAACATAAATCTTATAGAAGTTAACTTGACAATAGGAGAAAAAATCTCACCAAAATCAATTCCCTCAACCTGGGAATAACCCTTTTCTACTAACCGAGCTTTGTATTTATCCACTTTCCTTCTGCATTCAAATTCTTTTTAAATACCCATTTGATGCTAATGTGATTTCTTCCAGTCATCAACTCCACTAGATCCCAAGCCTCATTCTTATCCAAGGCTACCATTTCTTCATCCATGGCCTTTTTCCAGAGATTTCCATCCTCTGAATCCACTACCTCCATGACAGTTCTAGGATCATCATCAGTAATAGACAAAGAAAAATTTGAACAAAAATTAGATGGAGTATACCTTTCAGGTAGCCTTCTTTCTCGAACAGATCTCCTCAATACTGGAGTATGAGGATCTTCTTCTTCTTATTCATGTTCTTCTGTAGAGTCTGATTCAACATGCTTTAAGTCAAACTCTATTTTCTTTGGTTCTTCATTACTTGGTAGGACTTCCTGTTTAACAACATCCTTCATTTCTATAAATACCACATCTCGGCTATACACTACCTTCTTAATTTCTAGGTTCCAAATCTTATAACCTTTGAGACCATCTTTATACCCAATAAAGATACACTTTTCAACCTTATTATCTAGCTTACTCCAATTTTCCTTTGGAACACGAACATAGGCCTCATAGCTAAATACCTTGAGAAGTGTGAGAGAAGATTTCTTACCAATCCATACATCTTGTGGAGTCTTGTCATCCAACATTGACAAGGGTGATCTGTTGACCAGGTAACATGCAATACCCACTTCCTTTGCCCAGAATTCTTTCCCTAACCTGACACCACTGAACATGCACCTTTCTTTTTCCATCAATGTCTTGTTCATCCTTTTTGAAAATACATTATGTTGAGGTGTATATGGAGTAGTATTCTTCTTTGATCTACCACACTTCTTACAGAATTCTTCAAATTCATTCCCACAGAACTCTCCGCCATTATCTGTCCTCAACACCTTAATTCTTTTCTTTGTTTGATTCTCAACAAGATCCTTAAACTCTTTAAACCTGTCAAAGACTTCAAATTTCTTCCTAAGGAAATATATCCAAGTATTCCTTGAGAAGTCATCTATAAAGGAGACATAGTACACATATTTTCCCAATGATGGAACCGACACAGGTCCAAACACATCAATGTGAACTAGCTGTAAAATTCTTTTTTCCCTCGTTGCACCAGAGGGGAATCTTACCTGATTCTGCTTCCCATATACACAATGTTCACATAAATCAAAATCCAGAGAGAAGTTAGACATACCTTCAACCATACCTTTACCGTGTAGTAGTCCAAGACCCTTCTCTCCGATATGCCCCAATATTTTATGCCACAACATAACCTTTTCTCTAGAGATTGCAGATTATATAGAGTTCTAAACCAGAATCCCTTCAGAAATGTCATTGCTCCTCGAACCATACTGCATGTTTCCTTTTCAAATATTGTTTTTACCCCTGCATCGTCCATTTTTCTTACATAAGTCAAATTTATGGCCAAACCTAGGATGTGCAGAACACCAGTAGTGTTCTAATCTTTCCATCTATGAGCCTCAACTTGACTTTTCCTCATCCTATGATTCTGGTTTTCGAATCATCACCTAGGAAAACATTACCTCCATCATACCTTTCATATTCACAGAACCACTCTCTGTGGGGAGTCATATGAAAGGATGCACTTGAGTCAACCAACCATGCCTCGTGATCTACATGTGTTCTTGAATAAGCCAAGTACACATCCCCTCCTTCTTCCTTGGAGGTATTTTCTTATGTAGAAGGATCTTCTTTAGATCCCTCCTTTTTCTCAACTTTGGATCTACATTGCTTCTTGTAGTGCCCTTCTTTTCCAAATTTCCAACATACCTTTACAAAATTTCCGGGAGACTTAGATATTCTGTTAGACTTAGATCTCCCACTTGAGGACTTAGATCTATTTCTTTCCTAAGAGTGTCCTCTTGCAAATAATGTGTCTATGCTCTATCCTTCCATGTTCTTCCATCTCATTTTCTCTTCCAACCAGGATGATACCACTTCATCAAACTTCAAGGCAGTTGTATTACTACCTATGGCCACAGCCAGACTATCCCACAAGTCTGGTAAAGAGCAAAGTAAATTGATACACTTATCTTCATCTGAAATTTTAATATCAACAAATACTAACTGACTTACCACAATATTGAAGGCGTTCAAATAATCTTCCATCGAGTCTCCATCTCTCATCCTTAGGTTATACAACTTCTTTCTCAAGAAAAAATTATTTACTAGGGACTTAGACTGATAAAACTTCCCCAAATTCTCCTATAAATCTTTAGTTGTAGCTTCCTCTAACACATTCAGTAATACTGAATTTGAGAGACACGGTCAGATTATTCTCTTTGCCTTCTGATCCAACCTTTTCCAATCATCTATTGAAGTTCCTGTAGGTACAGTACCTGGATCTACCGTGATCCACTGATCTCTGTCCACCAACAAATATTCCATATTGAGCTTCCACAACTCAAAAATTTCCCATTAAACTTATCTATCTCCATTTTTGAACTGCTCACCATTTCTTTTCACCTGAAAAATTAATACCACAGATCTCCCACTGTAACAAGGCTTATCACAGTCCCGAGCCAAACCCTTGACCATAAAGGCATCTCCTTGAAGCCAACAAATCTTTGATACCAAATGTAGATTTTAACCTTGTACAATAATTGATGCAAACATATATTCAGTGAAATAACAGAAAAGATACAATGGAAAATACAAACATTACACATATATTTTTCCCCTGGAAACCCAAACCGGGAAAACCAACATATTTTATATTCATTCATAGTGATACAATGTTTACAATACAATATACATATAGGAGTCAATGACATCCAAAAACCTAACCCAATGACTTGGATTAGTCAACAACCCTAATTCCTTAACCGGAGATAGAAAACCATCGACAAAAAACCACCCAACAATGGATGCGAAAATTGAGACAACACGAAAAATGAGGCAAAAATGCAACACGTTTCCCTAGGAAATTCTTTTTTCTTCTCGAGGTCACTGCCCCTGAACCCCCACGTGAGGGGGTATTTCCCCCCTGGACCCCCGAAGGGGGGGCCTAGCGTCCCCCCCTCAAACCCCCTTATTCACAAATAATATAACACATACTTGTGCAAAGAATATAACACATACCCAGCATGGTGCTCATCCAACTAGTCCATACCAATGAGGCAATCATACAAACCCAAAGGTATAATATTAAAATCAACCTTTGTGCCCAGTCCATTCATATTCATTGGACATGCCTTAACCATGTCATTAATTTTCCTTTTTTCTCCTATAACTAACTGCACCAACCAAGGTTTTCCAAGCCTACTTCTCAAAAAGTGGAATCTTTCCACCATCTTAGGATCTAGATAACTATGACTAGCTCTTGAGTCAATTAAAATAGCAATGGGTTGATCATTAAT
>JZKD02S0714984.1:0-15103 GCA_000966675.3 Picea glauca | reverse complement strand
CATAAGTTTACTAAGGATCTATGAAGCCCTGGACAACAAGCAAGTTGAGTTTCAATCACACATGATTGAAGTAGAAGGTATGATCAATAACATGCCTTTACTATTTTAATAGATTCAGGAGCTAGTCATAGCTATCTAGATCCTAAGGTAGTGGAAAGATTGAAATTCCAAGAAGAAAGCATGGGAAATATTGGTTGGTGAAGTTGGCTATAGGAGCTAAGAGAAAATTTGTTGAGATGGTTAAATCATGTCCAATGGACATGAATGGGCTAAGTACCAAGGTAGATTTGAACATCCTACCCTTGGGTTCATATGACTATCTAATTGGTATTGATTGGTTGGAACAACACCATGTTGTCTTAGACTGTCATAACAAGGCATTTAATTTCCTGAATGAGAAAGGGAACCCAATAATAGTCAAAGGAATTCTGAGGGCAGTTACTGTCTACGAGATCTCAACAGTGCAACTAAAGAAGTGTTACGGCAAGGGATGACAAATACTTGCAGCTCATATAGAGGAAGCAACTAAGGATAAGGTGCCAAATATTTAGGATCACGTGGTCTTGAAATATTTTGAGGATGTGTTTAAGGATATACTAGGACTACCCCCAAAGATAGATATTTATTTCTCTAGAAACTTGATGCCTAGAGAAGCTCTAGTATCAAAGGCTCCCTACCGGATGAGTACACCATAACAGAAGGAACTACAAATGTAGCTTGAAGAACTTTTGAAGAAGGGGTATACATGCCCAAGTGTGTCGCCTTGGGGTGCCCCAGTATTATTTGTGAAGAATAAATATGGGACATTGAGTTTGTGTATTGACTTTAGACAATTCAACAAGGTAACTATAAAGAACAAGTATTCTTTTCCAAGGATTGATGATCTCTTTGATCAGTTAAAGGATGTAAGGATATTTTCAAAGATTGATCTTAGATATGGTTACCATCAAGTAAGGATAATATGTGAAGACATCAACAAGACTTCTTTCAGGATAACGTATGGTCATTATGAGTTCACAGTGGTTCCATTTGGGTTATCAAATGCACCAATTGTTTTTATGTGCTTAATGAATGATGTTTTCCGTGAATACTTGGACAAGTTTGTCATTGTATTTTTGGATGGAATCCTTATGTATTCCAA
The DNA here is from genome assembly GCA_000966675.3 of Picea glauca. Classification (NCBI taxonomy): domain Eukaryota; kingdom Viridiplantae; phylum Streptophyta; class Pinopsida; order Pinales; family Pinaceae; genus Picea; species Picea glauca. The sequence continues at coordinate 13,962 of JZKD02S0714984.1, read as the reverse complement.
TTGAAAATAAGGGAATGAGTATCACTTGAAGATGGTGTTACAATTTTTAAGAGATCACTAGCTATATGCCAAATTGAGCAAGTGCTCATTTTATCAAAACCGAATTCACTATTTGGGGCATATCATATCCGAAGAAGGGATAGCAGGGGACCCTGAAAATATTGAGGCCATTAAAGGGTGGAAAGAACCTAAGAATGTGACAGAATTCAGATCCTTCATGGGTCTATCGGGATACTACATAAGATTCATTACAGGGTTTTTGATAGTTTCTCACCCAATCACTTCCTTGCAAAGGAAGGGGGTGAAGTTTCAATGGACAATGGAATGTGAAAAGACTTCCAACAATTGAAGCAGTTGTTAACTAGTGCTCCAATTCTGAGGATTGTTGATCTGAATGAATATTGTTTGGTTTGCACAGATGCATGCAAAGAAGGACTTGGTGCAATCCTTAGTCAGAATGGGTTTGTGATATGTTTTGAATCCATAAAATTGAAAGAGCGTGAAAGGATCTATGCCACTCATGATTTGGAGTTGGTAGCCATAGTGCACACATTGAAGAAGTGGAGGCACTACCTCATGGGAAAGAGGTTTGAGTTGAGGACAGACCATAATGGTCTGAAATATTTTTCTGATCAGCCAACTTTAAATGTCAGGCAAAACAGATGGTTGGAATTCCTCTATGAGTATGACTTTGATATTAAGCACAACCATTAGCATGTATCAAATTGATCTTAAAGGCATAATTTCTAAGGCTGCAAAAGTATATTTGCAGTACATGGAGTTTGCAACGAAATTATAGCAAGGTAAAATGCAACAGAAGGTTGAAGATTATGAATTGGGAAATGATGGAATTCTATTATACAGGAACATAATTTATGTACCCAATTCTCATGAATTGAGGAGTACGATTTTGAAAGAGATGCATACTGTACATTATGTTGGACACCCAAGATATCATAAAATAGTTGCAGTAGTCAAGAGCCAATATTATTTCCCAGGCATGAAGAAGGAGACTGCTAAGTACATTGCTAAATTTTTGGAGTGCCAAAAAGTCAAGGCTAACCATAGACACCCCATTGGGTTGTTGCAACCATTTCCCATTCCTGAGTGGAAGTGGTGAAAATGGAATTCATCACCAAATTTCCCACCACAAGAAAGCAACATGATGCTATCATGGTGGTGGTGGACAAGCTTACTAAAGCTACCCATTTCATTCCTATGAAGGTTACTCACAAGGCAACCAATGTTGTTGATATTTATATGAGGGAAGTAGCACACTTGTATGGAATACCCAAGACAATTGTATCTGACAGAGACCCAAAGTTTACCTCAAAGTTCAGGAGGGGATTATTCAAAGGGTTCAGAACAAATCTGAAATTCAACACAACTTATCATCCTGAGACTGATGGGAAAACAAAAAGAGTGAACCAAGTGATAGAGGATATGCTAAGGATGTACATGATGGATAAACCATCTAAATGGGAAGATTATCTGCACTTGGTAGAATTTTCCTACAACAATGGGTACCAAGCATAACTGAAGATGAGCCCATTTGAGGCACTTTATGGCAGAAAGTGGAACACACTAATAATCTAGGACAACCTAGCTGATAAAGCAGTGATTGGGCCAGAGTTGCTGAGAGTAATGGAAGAGAAAATGTTGAATATAAAAAAAAAAATTAAAGGATGCCAAAGACAGCCAAAAAATATATGCTAACAAGGGCAGAACTCACAGGGAATTTAAAGTGGGTGATCATGTTTTCTTGAAGGTGAAGGCCAAAAAACGTTCCCTAAAATTGGAAAATTGTTCCAAGTTGGTAGCCAGATATTGTGGGTTATATGAAATCCTAGAGAGGATTGGACTAGTAGCTTACATGCTTGCATTACCTGCATATATGATTATTCATAATGTATTCCATGTATCATTTCTCAAGAAATATATACCTGATTCTAATCATGTTATTGATTGGATTGTGATTCAGGTGGAGCAAGGAAGCACTTTTCAAGTGCATTTGGTACTCACTATAGACCGGAAAATCAAACAACTCCAGAATTGAGCCATAGGGCTTGTAAAGGTCCAATGGACCTGGTATGGTCCCGAGGACGCAACTTGGGAGCATGAAGATGCTATCCGGGCATAATAACCACATATTTTTGAATATTTTGGAAATCTTGTTGATATTATGTAAGTAAGATGCACTGAAGACAGTGCATAAATAAGGGGAGCGGATTTTAATACACCAAGGCCAAGCCCTTGCTGAATTGTAATGATGTTTATAGGCTGGTGATCCAAGTGTTTATAAGCTGGGAGGCTTATGTGTTTATTAGGATGGAGAGCCTATATGTTGAAGTCCAGGGAGCCTGATTTTGTATATGTAAATACTCACATCATTAATATAATTACATCATTGCATGTAGACCAACCATGAAGAAAGGGTTATGGTGGACTAAGATCCACTGTGTAGGGAAAGGGATGGGGGTTGGGAGGCTGGGAAAAAAGAGATAAGATTGAGGGCTTAACCCTAAAGGAATATTATAATGTATTTTCCTAAAAACACTAAGGTTTGGGAAATAATCCCTATTATCTGAAGTTCCTTTGGGGAGAGGAACAAACTCCAAGTGGAGAGGAACAAGCTCCCAAGAGAGACATGTGTCAACCTGGGTGCATGCAATTTCATGGGGGGGAATCCGTTGTTGTGGGGGTTCGCTAGCCATTCTTGTGAGGTTCCCCACTCACGCATGCACTGACACTGAGCATTCATGCAGCCAACCATTACCTCCATCGTTGACCTCTGCAACCTATCAAACTTTCAAACTCATGAAGCTAACTTGTTTTCCTTTTAGGCACAACATGACTACGTAGTTCCTGAGCCATATCACAACCTAGAAATTTTGTTGTTTCTACCCACATTTTTCTCTAGACTCGTATGGCTTGTTGTCATTACCAGAGCCCATACCCATTTTTTCTATTGTGGTTACTCATTTGAATTGGGAGTTGTACATAAGAAGCAGGTTTTCAAGCCTATGGTTTTGAAGAGGCGGGTTATCAGGCCCGTGGATTGAAGAAATAGGTTGTCAGGCCTTTGATAAACTCTCTCCAGGTAAGAGAGATTGTTGGGGAAGTGATTTCTCCTAGAGGGAGTCCAAAAACAACTACATAGCTATGAGAATTATTGATCTGGCCTGTTGCTAAAGTCATGGAAGGAAAGTGGAGCAGGCGATGGACTGTGGAACAATGAAGGTTTATATTCTCAGGGTGGGACATGCATGTGGGGAATGAGAGTCTATGAATGATGTGCGTAAGTAGGCTCCTGGGAGGAAATCCTTCCTATTGCTTTGTGAAACTTTCCATAGTCTCAACCTAGCCTAGGATTTTGTTTACCTTGGGTGCAGTTTAGTGCCAGCTTAGGGGTGACCCATTGCTGATAGCTTGGAGCAATGTGGTATAAGGCTGGGAGGTTTGTGGAAGGTCTACATGCAGTTGGTGACTTTCATAAAAATATAAGTACCATCTCTATGATTATTTTTATGTTGTGTATTTTGTACATGCCATGATATTTATAATATTTCCTGTGTAAGATGTTGTAGCAGATTTATGCGATTTTTTGCATTAATTTGTGTATTAGTAGAATGTATATTATTTGTTTAATTTTATATGTATGATTTTATGCAAATAGATGTGTCTTCCATAGCCCAACACGTCTATGCCTGGGTATGGATAGTTTGATTATCATAACAGAGTGAGAATTTTTGTTTTATATTTATTTCAAGTGACATTTCCCAACATAAGGCTAAGGGTGTTACATTATCACACTCAATAAAGTGTCTCGCATAAGTCACTCACTCAACAAAGTGATATAAGAACCATTCTTCCTATCCTGGTCACTACCTGTGACACATGAAGAATGATTGTCTCAACAAATGTTGAAAGCCACGCCATGGGCTACAAGGACCATTCTTATAATATAGACATACTTCCTAGAATAATTTCAGTCCTCCTAGATGTTGAAATCCACGCCATGGGATACAAGGACCATTCTTCCCACTCTAGTCACTACCATGAAATCATGAATAATGACTATCCTGGACCATTTTCCCCCTTCTAGCCACTACTGCGAACTCTGGGAAAATGTATGTCATGTACCAATCTCCCTAGTCTGGTCACTACTGTGAAATCAAGGAGGCAAACCATTCTACCTGTTTGGGAAAATCCCCAAGAGAATAGCTCTCCTGCACCATTCTACTTGTCTGGGCAATTCCCCAAGATAATAATTGTCCATGGTACATCAACAATCTATCAACCTGAACCATTCTCCACAGGGAGAATGCCAGTCCATCAAAAATATGTTTTTCCTAGACCATTCTCCACCTAGAGAATGTTTGTCCACTAGCACACTGACTATCCATGATGCCATATATCAACAAAGGAAGTCACCACCTCCCTCTCAACCAAGGGAGTTATCTCCACAAGTCTCAACTTGTCCCTCAACTATGAAAATTTTATCTTGGATAGAGGCTTCGTCAAAATATCAGTTATCTTCTCATCGATCGAGATGTATTGGAGAATCACTTCTCCCTTATGGAATTTATCACAGATAAAATATTACTAGATATCAATGTGATTTGACCTGTCATGGAACACAGGGTTCTCTGAAATCTTCACATGACTTTGATTATCAGAATATATAACAGTCAAATCCAACACCTGATCAAATAGTCCAAACATAAGCTTATAGAGCCATACTACTTCCATACAAACATCACAAGCTGAAATATACTATGCTTTTGTAGTGCTGAGTGCAACAAAATTTTGTTTCATGCTATCCCATGATATCATAGCAGAGCCCAAACTGAAAAATATAATAGAAGTATTATTTCTGTCATATGCACTCCATGCCAATCTAAATCAGTAAATCTATGCAGTTGTACATCATTATTTGAGGCATATCTCAAACCATAGTTTAGCGTCCCATGAAGATATCTCAAAATGTGCTTTGTAGTTATCCAATGCTCATGTCTAGGTTCCACCTATAACTAGCTCAACATGTTCACAAAACAACAAATGTCCGATCGGGTATTAACCAAATACATCAATGAACCAATTAACTGTTGGTACAGGGACAAGTCTACTGGATCAGAATCAAAGTCTCTCAACTTCTTCAGATATGTCACCATGGGAGTTTCCATGGATTTGAAATCCATCATACCAAACTTCAGAAGGATCTTTACAACAAACTTCCCTTTCCCTAGGAATATTTCACCACGCTTCTACCATACTTCTAGTCCCAAATAATAATGCATGAGAAAAAGATCCTTTATATTGAATTTAGAGACTAACTCCCTCTTACATTGAATAATGAGAGGCTCTGCACCTATCAAAAAAAGATCATCAACATATAGTAGTAGGATCACATGTGCATCATTCACAAATTTGTAATAAAGGTTTGGATCAACATAAATCTTTGGAAAATCCAAGTCTCATCAAGTATCTATCAATTTGTGCATACCAAGCTCTTAGATATTGCTTAAGTTTATAGAATGCATTATTTAATGTAGATACATGGTTTTCTCTCGGGTGTACCTCAAAAACTTGATGTTTCTCTATGTATACTTCTTCCACAATTACTCCATTGAGAAAAGTGGTATTTACATCCATATGATCTGAACTCCAACCCATGGATGTTGCAAGAGATATGATGTCTCTAATAGAGGTGTATCTGGAAACTGGAGAAAACGTCTCATTATAGTCTTCTCCCTCCTGCTGGGAGAATCCTCTAGTCACAAATCTTGCCTTGTATTTATTGATACTCCCATATACTGCATGATTTATCTTGTAAACCCATTTTGAAGTGACTACATACTTTCCTTCAGGTCTATGCACAATTTCCCATACATCATTTTTCATGATGTATTGATATTCTTCCATCATAGTTTCCTTCCATTCTTTCTTTCTTGACTACTTCTTCAAAGGTGGAAGATTATGCATTGAAAATACTTGTCACGAGTGCTTCATAACTAGAGAATATTTTTGGCCTCTTGCTTTCCCTAAAGGTGACACTGGGAGATTTATGTCTTTCTTCTTGTTGTAGGTCATTTTTTGGTCTCAAGTATAATAATTGATTCCACAGGTTCAAGTAACTATTATGGTTCATCATTGGGATGTTCTCGAGAACATGTAGTTTCTTCCTTGGTACCTTCATGTTCTTCTTCATCGTTGGAATCCATGGAATATTCTATATATTTCCTAAAGGAAATATTCTCATCAAAATTCATTTCCCTGTCGATTTCAACCTTCTATTGACCTAGGACATAGATTATGTAATATTTTGGTGAATCACTATATCCAACGAATATTCCCTTCTTTCCTGAAGGTTCCAAATTTTTTATTTTATCCTTGGGAACATGAATATATATAGGATATCCAAATATCCTCAAGTGTTTAACACTTGTATTCTTTCCAAAGAAATATTCTTCTGGAGTCATGTTCTTCAATATATGATGATGGCTTCTTATTCTAAACATATACGATTATCATAGTTGCTTCTCCCCATAGAAACGTGGATAGATTCTAGTCATTCATCATTGCCTTAACTTATTCTTCAATGGGTCGGTTATTTCTTTCTGCCACACCATTTTGTTGAGGATTATGTGGGACAATTAGCTCCCTCCTAATATCATGTACTTTACAAAAGAAAACAAGATACTCAGAGGTGTATTATCCTACTTAGTGAGGAGGTTGACATTGATCCAAACACATTTGAGTGTATCAGATCCAAAAATCCTTTTTATTTGCATGCTTCCTTTAGAATTGGTACTTGGTGATATCACTTGCCTCACCACTTTATGGATTCATCTACTCCATGTTTGCAATTTTCATTGTAGCTCCTTCTCAGATCTATCGCCTGTGACCTGCCCGGAACAAGAACACCAAGAGAAAAAGTATTTCCAATAGAATTTTCATAAGAACATATCTATGGTAACAAGGATGGTATTCATCATAGAATTACCAAGGTGACCTACCCGAGAGAAAAAACAATAAATATCTCCTATAGGAGATGTTAGTTCATTTTACAAACACGTGCAATAAGCATCTATATCAATAGTACTTTCATACAACCAAGTATACCTAGCAGTAATAGAAAATTTCAAAGATTGTTATCACAACTATAATGTTTACTTGTATTGTAGTAACTATCAAACTTGATATGTGGAAATTGAAACTTAACAATTTGATCAATCAAACTTGGAACCTAGGGCCTCAACTTCTAGAGAGGGTGCACTTGTTCCTTTGAATGTATGAATCCAATATCACTTCTTGGACAAGGTCTCGTGTACATTCCCTGCAAACACACTCATACTTTTGTTGGATTATATAACTTTAAAATCATATACAAGTGCATACCTTTGAAATTTGTAGCATTGTTCAACTTGTCTTCTAATCTAAAACTAGACACCATCTTGACAAGAAGAGGTTAGAAACTAAATAAAAAAGGTTCAATTATTAGAACAAGTTAGAACCCTGAAATTTCAACTTTGAACACAAAATCAATTTTGACCAAAAGTCAACCTTTGAATTTGACTAGTCAACCTTTGACTTTGACTTTGACTTTGACCAATCAACCTTTGAATTTGTCTTTGAATAATAACTCAAACTTGAGGTTTTTGTTGGTTGAGGAAACCAGAGGGTTCACTAGGTTAGGGTGCACTAGAATACTCAAAAATTATGCCAAACATTTCACTTAAAGTGCCCAAAGAATTAGGTTAGGGTTTGATGCAACTGCAAAATCAGAAGCCCTAGTTGCAGCTTCAACTAGTGCTACAACGAGCTTGAAAAAGAACCGGTGATCTACCTTCCAGCGGCTAGACTATTCTGAAGTTAGTATGGGCGCATAACTTGTTAGAAATATTTTGATGTTCTCGTTTAACCATAGACAATATCACAATATTGTCACCCAATCATAGGCATGTAGCCACCCTCGAGCACCTTAACCTTTGCTAGATAGAATGATCCCAGAAAGACACACTATAACCAATAGATAAACCCTAATTACAACAGTAGCACAATATGGAACCAGAAAACACCATCCAACTGCAACAACAACACAAGACAAGGAGATCACACCTTCTCCAAGGGTAGCACACAAGAGAGAGAGCTTCCACAACCACATAACAAGAACAATACTCAATTGCAGCAGTTGCAGTTGCACTTCTTCCCAAGAATAACACTAAGAATACCACCAAGAATATCACCAAGAATACCACCAAGAGATACTAAAGGTAGGGCGCATATCTTAGGCTAGATATCACTAGAGAGAGAAACCAAGAATCACCCCATAAGATGCACCTTCCTTTCTTGAAAATACAGATCCAAACTTGGGCTATAATTTTCTGAGGGAGTGAGTTAAGTGTGTGTACAAATGAGCTAGATAACCTCCTATTTATAGTGGATCTTTTCACCTATTTGGGACGAATTGTCTTTCTCAAAGATAATACATTTATATTATTTATTCTACTAAGCCAACTTGTCTTCTATGGTTTTTACACATCTATTTAGGGTTTCTCTTGCTTCTGGAATATTCTATTCTAGTCAAAGGTTACACATGGAGATTAATACCTTCCGCAACTACCATAATATCAACACTACTATGGTGTGGAGTCCTAGGTACAAGGAAAGAACACAGAGTCATAATAATTTTATAAAGGCATGCCACAGGGGTGTGGAATCCCTATTCTCCAACAAAACATCACCACTCAAGGGAATAAATTAACCATGTAAGATAACCTAGGTTAAACCTTGGATTGATTTAACTCCAAATTTACCCACTTTTGAGGGGATTTTAACTTTAATATTTTTTAATAAAAAAGGTGAAACAATTTTTTTTTTGTAAGAAAGAAAGTATTATATTACCTTCTATAAATTCGTGAAGGGGAACAAACAATCTATTATCACATGGGTTTCCATGAAAGTAAACAAACTCACCTCAACCATGTGTTTAAACAACCTCGTAGGGTCAAAAAATAATTTAGTAGTTGTTCATAGGGGATACATTCACTAAGAACCAATATTAGCATCAAAATATCAATACTACGAAGACATAGAGTAGTGAAACTAAAGACAAAACTATCTAGAAAGAAATAACCACTACTAAACATTAGGAAGAACCTGTCCACCCCGAGGAGAAGGATGTATACTCATCAGTAAAGGGATTGAGATGTTCAGATGAAATAGAATATTGGGCTGATAGACCCAAGAAAGGTCGTTGGTGAGTAGTACTCACATTTAGAGACACTAACACTGAGATGAGTTGGTCCAGTTGCTCCATTTCGAATTTTAAATCTGCCACCTCTCTATAAACCTCGAATATTAGCTACATTATCTCTTCTTTCGAACAAGAGTTGCATAGGGGGTCATCAGAGCTCCATTCCTTAAGTAAGGATTAAAAGGGTCTTGAGGGAGAATTTTCATATTGTAAGTCATACAAGCCAATAGGAGACGATCTATGTTCTTGGTTTGTCACCACTAGAATAGGGGTTGAATGATTCACATCACCCATTGACTCAAAGTCCGGTTCATGCCACTCGACTCTACATCCCTAAATCGTGGAATCCTACTGCATGTTCAGTTCTCTGTGCACATCTGCATTATGGAGTGAGGGAGTTTTGGCCACTCTCTCTAGTAAATTGGAGGAGACCACCACTTATTTACTCTTTTTATCCATCCCACAATGTGAACTATGGCCCCAATGAGATCTCCCTTTTTCTCAAAGACATGAAATTGGGCTTGCAAAGATACCATTTGCACCTATGAGAGAGAACAACAATATTCTTGACCATATCCCATGAGCACAAGTGAGAGTGTCATCTAGGGTAAACCCAACAATTAAAGAATCCTCTCTTGCTTGCACTGAGGGAATTTCCAAATAACAAGGCGAGTAGTGCATATTTATTGCCACAATACTTGGAGTTCAAGTGGAGTGATTTCCCATATTTTCAGTAGTACCAGAGACCATATGCTTCCCTCTATTCTCACGCGTTAGGGGATGCATTTTGTTAATATCCAATACTAGGAGGTGATATGAGGTGTCCTTCGAGATCCCTCTTGGAGACTTGAGCCGCCATCCTCCAAGTGCATGTGCATGTTGTCATGCTGACACGCCATCCGGGGTGGTGAAATAATTAATTTAAAAAGAAATAATAATAATAAATAATCTAAAAATTACACATAAGGATGATGAATATTAGGTTATTTAGTAAAATAGAAAAAATGTGAGTATGCCACCTCAGAGGGAGTTGTGAATAATACAAAATATTCTAATTAAAAAAATGAATTAAATAACTAATTTTACATGAGAGGGTGAGGTGTCACCCCTTTCAATGTCTACAAACAAAAAAGGAACCTCATAGTATGGGTGGAACCCAGGGAACTAACGATATGCTACCGAAATAATTCTAGAAATACTAAATTAGATATCTAGGATAGCTTTGCCAGGTTGAGTAATATATGAGGGGTGTTGGAAGGAAGAGTGGATTATATTATTTCTTGATCACTCTTCCTTAAGTTTCCTATTATCTCTCTATTTCTACATCTAGGTATTATTTGTGAGCTCTTACATCTTGAGGGTTCCAAGGGAAGAAGTTCTTCCTAGATAAGGTTGGGTGGAAATCCGATTGGTCTAGTAAGTTGGAAAGTGGAGCACTATAGAGTTTGTATGCAACTGTTGCGGTGAGCTAATCAATGGATTTAAAGTTTGAGCTGATGTAGAGAATTAATCAATAAGTTTTAGGTAAAATTTCAGTTGTTTGACTTTGATATTTTATGTTCTTTTATAATTTGGAATGATTTGTAATTACAACAATATTGCTTGTTGAAAACATTAACATCTGGGTTAATTATTGAGTTTTGGACATAATCTATTTTAGCTAATATTATAGGAATCTAGGGAGTTGTACGACATTGTGGAAGAAATATTATGCAAGGTTAAATAAAAATGATATGTTGCTGAAGTTGAAAATTATTCTCTTTTATTTCTTCTATTTCCTCTCCTCATTCTACAAATTTCTTCATAGAAGTGGAAGTTAAAAGAGGCCTCGCAAGAGGGTTCGGGAATCTGGTTAAGGGATTTAATTATTTTTATTTATGTTGATCATAAAAATTATATTTAACATGCATATCTCTTATTGAGTTGTTATTTAAGTTTGTTGGTGAATGTATGTGTTACTATGTGTGCCATATATTAGATTAGTTATGTAAACATGTTTTATAGAATCAATTTAGTCGTGATTTAAATAAATATGATTTTAGAAGGTTTATGTTTTGATTTAGAAAAAACAGAAGGGGTATCTGTGTCAAAAGGACCTATTGCCCCCATTTTGAGTTCATAAATCATGTTTTTAGAAGCTAAATGGTTAATCTAGGCAATTTACAGAATTTGCTTACGCCCTATGGAAATTGTATTATTGTCAGTTAAGGAAAGATGTTATTAATTCTATGTTTCCTTTATTTTGTATCTCCCTTTTCTATCCCTTTTCCATGAAAATCCTCCCTTCTCATTTTTTTTCTCTTTATTCATTTCCTGGAATCCCAAAGTTGCAACATGCCTAGAGTTGCAACACTGGTGTTGCAACAACATGATTTACAACACGGGTGTTGCAACAACATGTGTTACAACACTGGTGTTGCAACAATGTGATTTGAAACACGAGTATTGTAGAAATGGGTGTTATAATGATAGTGTTGTAGCAACTTTATTTACAACACAGGTGTTGCAACAACATGTTTTACAACATTGGTGTTGCAACAATGTTATTTACAACACTGGTGTTGCAACAACAGGTGTTACAACATTGGTGTTGTAGCAATGTAATTTATAGCACTAGTTTTGCAACAACTTGTGTTACAACACTATTATTGCATCAATGTGACTTAAAACACATGTTTTGAAAAAAATAGGTGTTGCAACAACAAGAGATATATCACTTCCATCTCTGGTGTTACAACAATGGGACTTGCAACACTTATTTCACCCTACAATTTACTAGCTTGAAATTGAAATGCTTTTGGTTGATGTAGTTTGATTAGGGACAAAGATGCCCCTACATCAATATGACTATAGGTTTGTATGCATGTAAGGAGATTAATTAAATCATGTTATTATTTTAGAATTTGTTTTCATACAAAGTGATTGACTAAATGTCTCAATTTGTTAAGTTTCTGAATAGATCTGCAAATATAACTTCAGAAATAACCCTTAATCTCAACAAGAATAAACCCAACCATTCACCAAAATATTGAACACAAGAAATAGTCAAAACCCTTTAGGTAGGGTAACACCATATATTATTCCTTATGGAAGGAATTCACTCCTCAAGCAATACTTGCTTGTTACAATAACAATATTCTTCACCATTCTTCAATACATTTCTTACACTTGTTTATATAACATTCTCTCTATCTCCCATGAACATTCTAGAGAAGGAATATTCTAGTAGGTAGAACCTTCTCACCTTCATTGTGTTCACACTATTATATGGGCCTTATTTAATAATATAGTGGACCTAATCCACCTTACACTCAATGGCCTCCACTAATAATACATATCTACATTTCCATTAGGTACCTCCCTAGGTACCCCATATTACCTCCCTAGGTATACTACACAATGGAAATTATGTGAGTTTCATTAAAGGATGTTATGGTTTTAGAATTTGTTTGCGTATAAAGTAATCGTCTAAGTGACTCAAAATCGAAATTATGGTTGTAGCTTACTTGCAAAGTGTTTGACTAAATGCCTTAATGGTTGTAGCTTGTGTGCATGTGAAGTGTTTGATGAAATGTTATGATCATTGTAGTTTTATACTCTTGATTTTGAAATCCAAGTTCCATCCAAGTATATTTATGATGAATTTAACAATGTTTGGAGTTACACATTTTTTTATCAAAGCTTAAAGTTGCAATTTATTTTGCACTTATAATTATAATTATTTTACATATATAATTGTAAAATTTGATTTCTTAATGTCAAGATGGTAGGTAAGGTGGTACCTTACAATTTTAAAGGTATTAAGTTATTCCTTAGGATTGTCTTCCTTAAAAGTGAATATATCTTTCATCCATGGTGTTGTAGATGACTGCTAAGATGAATTTACCTTATGAATTTTATGAAAGAGTTTAATTGATGTTAACATAGTAATTTTGGGTGGTATATTGGTATTGATAACATGACATAGTGGTAACACCCTTGAGTATCATGTATGCATATGAATGTGTAGTTTTCTTATGCCTATAACTCTACAGAGTGAAACTATTATTCACAAAGAGGACTGTGTAGGTCTCTTAACTTGAAAGCATGTCTATTCATATGAATGCATGGATGGGTTTGATTGTGGAACAAGAAAATGTACTTGTTATGTTTTGAGTAATTCCATTGTTACGCAATTGTCTTCATCTTGAAGGCTATACTATGTTGTGTACTGTGAATGCTAGTATGCAAAGATTGTATAGCAAGTGTGAAAGAGTGTTATGTATGACATGGGATAAGGAATTTTTTTTCTTATTAATAGCTTCCATTTGGAAGAGAGAAACATAATTTAAATATGTATTTGAAACTTATCATGTGAATGATTGTGAACACTCATACAATAGGTTGAACCTAAGTATGAGTTGAAGTTAGTATGAATTGTTGCTAAATCATTGCAAGGATGATGTAGACATGCTAGTAAATCCATTGGATGTGGATAATCATTTAAGGTGTCATTATTGATTGATATTCCACTTGAGATAGGAAATTAATAAGTGAATTGACTTGTTTTGATAATTTTCAATTATTGCATAGAAATTACTATGACCAATCATGCTCATATTGAAAGGTAGAAGAGTACCACCACTTTGAAAGACATTATATCATTATACCTTTAATTGGGAAAGTTGGTAAAAACTTGAGTTAGGAAAGAATTAATGTATGTG
>JZKD02S0714950.1:248199-267720 GCA_000966675.3 Picea glauca | reverse complement strand
ACAGTCAATCGGAATCTCAGCGCCCTTCAAATCGATCGACCAACTGGCATATACAATTCATTGGCTGCCCACTCCACCCGCTCCTGCCACAATGAACACGCTCTGCCCCTTTTCAAAAATGGCTATATCGAAGCCCTGCTGCGCAGTCTGAAGCTGAAGCGTAAGGCTTCCTCAAACGATAAATGAATTAGCGGGAAAATGGTTGGTGATGAATTGATGGCGAGCTTTGGATGTGGATGATGGGCGTGGATGATGGATGATGTATGGATGGTGGTAGATGGGCGGAGGTGGTAGAGGGGATGGGGCATAGGGACGGGTAGCCTGCCGGAGGGCAGAGGTGATCGGCGACAGGAGTCGGACGTCGTGAAAGGACGGCCGGCAAAGGTCGGTTTCGTTTGGGGTTTAGCTTACGCCATTTTTTTCTACATGGGAGGACTGTCTTCAGGTGGCAAGGGACCGGGGGGAAGTCAAAGATTCTCGACACTTGGGCTTCCCCGATTTGGTTCAACTTCTTTATAATCTTTTGAATGAAGATTAATCCGTCTTTTGGTTCGTATCTTGCTTCGCACCTCGTCTAGTAGCTTTCGTAAAAAGTGAGAAATTTGTTACAGCTGTGATTTGGCAGCATCTGGCTGGGCGCCCGCCCGGTAACGTAGTATAAATATATAAGATAGAATGAATTGTGATTTCGTGTTATCGTGGAATTTGATGGATATTGTCAGCGGTCAACAAACCTGTTTCACCTTAATAGAAAGTCCTAACATCCCCTTTCTCCTATAGATATCTAGTCAATGTTGAATTCACAGAGGCCCTTCCACTGTGATTGATTAATTTCCCTACCTTGCTTGCTCGACCACCTTACTCAACAACCCTTCTCTCTTTTCTTTCCTTACACGACCATTCATTCTATTTTATTTCCTCAATTATGCCTTATTCCGAACCAAAAAATATATATCAGGAAGCAAGCCACGTTTGACTTGCATGTGTTAAGCATATAGCTAGGGTTCGTTTTGAGTCAAGACCGGGCGAGATAAAAGGAAAGCAAGCAAAGCCAGTTGAACCTAGCAGTCGTCTATTTGGGAGACCCACTCAATGTAGGGTTTTGTTTCGGGCGTTTTAACTAAACAAGACACGTAATTCTGCTTCCTATATGAGGTAGCTAAACGCACCTTCTGAGTGGGATCTTCCAATAATTAATTATATATGCGTCATATCACTAGATCTGGTTTTCGTCTCAGGTTGAAAGCAAAGCTAGAAAAGACACTGAATTATCCTTCGACAATGCTATTATTATATATGTAATTACGCAGGCGGCTCTCATAATTGATCTACCCTAATAGAAAAGAATATTGTATACAAATATATATCTCATTATATATGTAATTATGGAGATCTACTTCTGAATCACCGGGATCAGTTGCTTAATCTGGACTAGAAACTACTTCTAGGTGAAGGCAGTAAGAGAGGGGTAAGGTTGATCCATAAAATATCCATCCATTCCATCCAATCCAGTGCTTCAAAGGTAAGGTCTCATAGGATTCCCTCCTAACTAAGTCATTCATGCAAGTAAAGAAATATCGTGCTCTAAGCGCCTCATTCATCCAAAAGGTCTAGGTCTTCCGGTGGGTACTATGTAATGGTTGTATGTGAGACTGTATGTAAGTTGTTGTCTAGGTGAATCTTATCCTGTCCCGAAGTCAAGTGGTCTAGGAGCTAACAAGTATAGGTAGGTCTTCAGGTGGGTAGTTGGTAAAAGTTATTAATGAAAGGCAAATAGGTCTATTCCTAGAAATGGGGTGATAATGACTCAATCGTATCCTGGGCAAGACTCGGCCGAAACAATAGTAATTCCAGGAAGCCATCCATTCTAGCAACAAATTGGCTCAGGAGAAGGGAATGATCATAAATCTAGACATGGACAATGCATTAGATCGAGTAAGAAATAGCTTTCTCTTTGCCATTATGAGGGACGAAGTGCTAATCTGACAAAGGTTATTTATTGCTCACCCATAAAGGTTAGGAAAGAAGATACTTGAATCCATCCACTAAATGGGGGTTTTCTAGTTGCACCAAGGGAAGGGTTCTAAAAGCATTCAACCTTGTTGTACTTTCAGAGTAAGGGAAGGATAGAGAGCATGAAAATCTCTTCATTTCCATGAGGAGCGACAGTGAACGTTGCATGCACTCTACCGCTTTATCAATCAGTAAGGAGGGCCGGAATGCACGAAACCTACTCATAGTGAACGGTTGAGGTTCAAGTGACTATTACAGCAAGTTGTATCTCAACCTCACTTCATATTACGAATATAATATCGACCGAAGATAGAGTGCCTCTTATTCATTATAATAATCATCCTTTTATGTTTGCTTCGGTCCGAGCCTGCCTATATAGCATAGCGGTTCAATATATAGATAGTGGTTAATATCTAGATAATGGCCAAAACAATGAGCAAGATCTTAGATTCCATTTGGTTGGGGACACCCAAAGCAGAATCCAACCGGGCTGTGGGCCACAGCCCTGACACAACCTGTGCAGCTGTGGGTTGTTGTGAGCATGGGAAAGAAATGCACTCCGATGAGCGAGCACCTTCCAATGATGGCTCCTATAGACAGGGACTACGAGGGGGTGGCGGCACTTCGGATTCTATGGAATAAGCATATTCCACTCCCAATGCACCACCAGACGAAGAAGGGTCAATTATCAATCCTAGATCTGACAGAAAAGTGGGAACAGGTGTATCGTGGATAGTTCATATAGATGTGGAAGAACTTCCTTCTTCGCTGAACACTATCCAGAAGCATGAGGGAAGGATCCTGGACAAGTACGAAACCTTTGACGAAATGGAGTACAAGTTGTAAGGGTGGCAATTGAGTGAGCGAATGTTAGATCGAAAGAAGGAATCCTTGTCTGTCGATGCTGCTCTTTTCCTTCCGCTATGGAGCTACTGAACGGATCGGTTCATTCAAGGTCTTTCTGATCAATCCGAGAACCTAAGTAAGTTGCGTCCCTATCCAAGAGATGACTCCTTGTCATCAGACCCCTGTCCATGGGGAGACAGTTGTCAATGACAGATCCCCAAACTAGGTTGGGTAGGCTTTCTTCTTCATGGTTGGTCGGGTAGCCTACTGGGATGGCTAGTAAACCTGGGGAAATGCAAGGCGTTCGCTTAAAGGCCGTACAACCTACTCTTGCCTATCGCCTATTTCATAGGGTCAGCCCTATTTCATATTAATAGGCTATTGCTTATTTCATATAAATAGGCCCTTATTTATTATCTAACAGATCAGGGCCCCCCTCTCCGGTTGCTAATGATGTGGCTACTCTAGGATAGCTAAAAGCCTATAGACTCTATTTAACCTATTATTGGATTCCCCTTTTGTTTTCCTCCAGATCGGTCATTATTTTATCAATGTTTTCCTTGTTCCGGCTAGGCGGCCTTGCCCTAACTATATCCTTCCATCCAGAACCTATCTGTGCAAAGGGTAAAGGTAGGAAGCGGGGTATAAAGAAGGCGGCATAGAGGCGGTAAGGCCATTGTTGAACCAATCCCCCTGGATGAATAAATAAAGGGTGTGGGATCAAAGTCAATAAAATAGACTCCGGTTCTTTGCTCCTCTGGCCCGAAGTGAAAAGGGGGAAGGACCCTCTGACCCGTACCCGAAGGACCGACCTGTCGTCGTCTCCCTCCATCTCGGAGATACTCTTGAGCTTGATAAGCGACCTACAATGAGTGCCTCGTGAGCCTATAGTAACCAGAGCGGTTCAACTCTAGATGGTTATAAGGAATACTTTCCCTATTCATTTCATAGGGCGGGGCCCCGCCTATAGAGTTGATAGTTGATGCCGCTATCGCTTGCCTATCCCTTCTATCAAAATAGGGGACCTTTATGATGGAAGTGGGCGCCTCCCCCATCCATAGGGATATGAACAGTCTGCACGGCATTAATCAATCCATTCTATCTATATGTCCTATGTGGACATGAATCCATGAAGTCATTTAGCCTGATGATTAGGCGCCCAACCGTTTTAGGGTCCTTTAGGCCGAGGATCCTCGCCCGAGAACCTATTAATTAGTAAGGGGGTGCAGTGAGCGCCCTATAATATTAATATGGGAACACAACACATTTTGTAAAGAATAAAAACCCTGCGACCTATTGAACGAAGTGTAGTGAGCGACAACAATTCGATACTTGTCCTCTGGGTTGTTCGTTGGGGGAGATTTGGACCTACGTAGAAAACCTCCAACACAGGAGGAAGAATCAAATGTTGTTTTCTAGTTCTCTAAAAGCCATTCACGAACAGGATCTATAGTCTGGGTTGTAAGGATGCAGCTTCATGGACCGCTCGTAACACTGGACCTGACAGGTGTTCGTATCATGCCCTCCGCAAAGGAATCGTACGTGAATCACTCTCACAGAGTCGTACATGACATTATGCATTGTACCTTCGATCCGAAGAGGAATATCTTTATTACTGAAATGACTTCAATCGTTTAACGAAAGGCGCTATTGCGCCAATAATAGAGTGAATAATTCTTGACTCATAAGTACAGTAATAGAGTGCTCAAGGGAAGGACATGCGGGAAGAGAACTATTCTAAAAGAAAGAAATTGTAATTAGGGAAAGGAGTGAGACCAATTGAGACAGTTGCGAATTGATCTATTTAATACAAAAAGACGGGAATAGAAAAGAAAGAAATGATCGTGGACGGATTGACCAGTTTGACCGGTTACGGGAGACTTTCTAGATTCCAGCTCGACCCTTATTCTCTAACAAGGCTAGGGCCAGAGGAGAGGAAGTATTTCAAGACAACAAGGGCTGGAGATATTCGTAATACTGAAATCGATAAAGTGATGCCTATCAACCTCAGAACCTACTATCGACTGGGAGAGTTTCCGGAAGAAAGATTCCAGAAAAGCGGAAGAGCAATTATAAGGAGAGCTCCTAGGCAAGCAAAAGAGAGACTGAAAGCAATTCACCGGTTGACTGATTGAATAGGACAGATGTGAGCGATAGACAAGAGTTGACCGAAGATCGTAGATAGCAACTGATTCCAAAGAGGGAATTGTTATCGAAGTGCTCAAGCCAAGAAGAGAGCGTCATGAACAAGCAAGAAGGAGTCTCTACCTAACCAATGTCGCGAGCATTCCTCTTTTCTTAATAGAAAGTCTCACTCCATAGGCCTAAAAAAGCCTTTTTCCATAGTTATTCAGTTACTCCCACCTAGAAGACACTTTCACAGGGCTTCTTCTTACACTAAAATAAATGGCTTATGAGACGAAGTCCTGCACTCCAGAAGTATTGAAACTATTGAGAGCAAGGGATAGACCCTAGGCAAGAAGGGACTAGAGTGCGAAAGGGTAGGGGAACTAATTCATACAAAAAGATTGAGAACAATGTGCCAACCCTTACCAAGAGCTTATTTATAGAAGCGATGAACGTGATTCACCGATAAAGAAGGAGGCAACGGGCAGGGCATGGGATATTGAATGAAAAGAATGTCAGTCATTACAAGGGATGAGCTAACTGGGATAAAGGACGGATAGACCACAGAGATGAGCTCGAAGGGCAGATCAGACGGACAGTCGCTAACTGAGCAGGATAGTTTCCTGGGGAAGATCCTTCTAAAGGAATAAGTAAGTCCCATACATCCCCTTATCTTGCTTACCAAAAGAAGAAGCAACTAATGCCCGTAGGAAGGCATGGAATGAAGCAACTGACTGCTCAACAAAGCCCGAAGAAGAGGTTGGAAATACGAGCTGCAGCAAGAAGCCCCTTTCCGCTTATACAGTAGATCAATAGCTTGTGAAGACTAGTATCCCTTCCAGAGGATGAGCCAATATGCCAATATAGAGTATACTACAATAGAAGAGCAATTGCTGGGGTTGGACAGATCAGGTCTTAAAGGAAAATTAAGGCATCTTTACTGGAGCCTATTGTCCTTGTTGCAGAAGACTCACTCAAACAGGCCCCTTCTTACTAAGCTAAGATTGACATATAAGAAACTCCTAACAGAAAAGGGAAGCTATAGCAACTGTGCTTTAAGTTAAGAGCTAGTACTATGAATGAACTAACTAAGCATAGCGGGAATGAACTAAGCCCGGGGAATGAACTCAATACCTCAATACAGTACAGATAGGAATTTGAAAACCCAGGGGATTATCTCAATACAGATAGGATTTGGAGGAGGAGGATATGGGATTACAACTACAACTTTGATTAAAACATGGATGAAAATGACACGGAAGCCGCTAAAAGCACAGAAGCCGCTGCTAAAGGGAAAGAAGCACATCCTGCACCTGCTGATATGATTCATTTAAGTAGCTTTGAAGTCTTGATCCTTCCACTTGGAATGGAACAAAAGATGTTGTTTGTGATAGGAGGAAAGAGAAAGCAGGCAACCTAGCTCACGAAAGCCTTGCAACAACGGCTAGAAGGGCACACATCTGCTTTCTCACCTCTTTGTGTGAATTGGGAATTGCACCTGTAAGGACTCAAGCTACTGCTGCTACCGAGGAGGAAGATAGACACTTTTGTTTGAAAGGGCGGAAATCGCTATGTACTTACTTCTTCTTGTCGAATGGACAGTAGGAAACCACTGCTATCTTATGTAGTACTTCCTGCCGAAAGGACGAAATCACCTATTGTAACTGTTGATTTACGGATTGACGAATGTCTTAAAACCTAAAAATTACCCACTGTGTTTGGGATAGCTCTTAATGGCTTATATACTCCGGACTAATGAGGCGAGTGAGTTCACAGCCTAGTGGGAAACGCTAAACTAAGGAGTATTCGTAAGTTATACAAAGAATGAGTTTCCCTCCCAAGTCCTACTGCCTCCATTGATCGTACTGTTGTGATTCTACCTGCCGCACTCTGGCAGCGTATATGGGTTGGCCTTTACACGTCCCCGCATCTTCTACCATAATAGACCGAAAGAAGACAGGGGCACAGAAGATGACGTGAAAGAAGACTAGAGCGCGAGCTAGCTGATCTAGGACCAGTCTTGTTGCTTATCCGCTTTGATTGCTATCCGAAGGCAGACTTGAATTGCTTTCCTTTTTGACTAAATGAAGAAAAGCGCTCGAAGTGAAGACCAATGAGACCTAAAGACTTTTTACACAGAAGCCTTGACCGCAGACGAGTGAGATAGATTGAATTCAAAGCAGAACAAGCAGCGGGGGATGGGCGCAGATGAGATTGGACCGATCGACTAGTAGGCACCACAAAGCAAGCCAGAAGCGCGAGCTATATCAATTCCGTGAGCAGATATTGAACTGAACGTTCCAAGTGCATCCAGCAGGAATCGAACCTACGAATTTGCCAACTCACTGCTATTTTCTAGTCCTATCGCTCGATGGCACAACGAAGAAAAAAGGTACTTCATTATAACCACCCCCTCTGTCATCCAGATCAATCGAATAGTGGCATGGGATCCTGGTTGGAAGCATCTTTCTCTTATTATTTGTTTAGGCGGCATATATTTATTCGTTTTGGGCGGAGGGAGGCCGCTTCTCTCCTTCAAAGGAGTCTCGAAGCAATAGTGCTTCTATCGTTGAATGATAGGATCGGTCCGATACGATCTCTTGGCTCACTGAGTTGATCTCTCCCGCTTGTTGCTTGGTTAATGTTTCCTTAATTTATGTTATTTTCCCACCATCCATCGTGCATTCCTATCACATCAGTGAGTCTATCCATCCATGGCGGTTGCTCCTTCCCTTTCGCTCGCCTTGCGACCTCTCTAATATAGAGCAGATGCGCTACGCTTGGTTGTTCCATACTGACCTGATACTACAGGAGCAACATCTAATAGTAGTAATGCTTAGTTTTGATCCGACCAGCCGGGTGAATGAAATGGAATTGGATGGATCGAAGTGCTCGGAGAAAAGGACCGAACGAGCCCCGATACTTTAAACCTACAACATCACACGGAAAACACCTGTGATCCGTAGCTTCTAGGCACTAAGTATCCAGCCCAGCCCGGTAGCCCATTCGAGAAGTCCAGCCTAATAGCGCATCCACGTTTGAGTAGATAGATGGAGTGGGATACTCGACTTTGCTACTACTCCACCGGTGGTGTAGCGTAGTTGAGTAGCTGCCAAGCAAAGTATCCGAACCGAGCAACCCAACTGAGTAGCAAAGCCTATAAGGTCAACCGATCCTGGGAGCCAAGCGTATGCCAACCCACCCAGTCGAGTATCCGAGTAGCCGAGTCAATCAGCCGATTATCCCAGCGCGAGTATCCCTGCCCAGCCAATGAATCCATCCCGCCTAGAATGTAGAAACGTTCTGAAAGGGCATGCTTTATTAAATTAATAAAAAATTGAAGTTTGAGTGCCCCGATGAGGGTGCTTTGTACCTCAACAAAACGAGTTTGATGTGACTGAAAATGGCAAAAGAGAAGGATCGTAGAGGAATCTGGTGTACCCGAACTTCTTGCCTGCCCCAAATGGTGGTGCTAAAGAGAAGATGGTATCTGCGTATTCACCTAAATAAGGCCCCTTCAAGGTATAGGTGCGGTAACTGGCATTATATATGAGATTATCCAAAGTGACTATTTTTTCTTAATCGCCCATTATGAACCAACCTCCCTCTTGTGAATTAACGTATGTAACGCATCGTAATTCCTTCGATCTAGCCCAGGTAAGAACATTCTGATGATTCTATAGAGATAGGGGATCTAGGTAGAGGTAGAGGTTCCCGTAGAGGGTTGATATCGAGGTCGAGTAAGAGGGTATAGTTGGAGGGCTGCTATGGTTTTGTCGACCACTGGCTATAAGATGACGTTCTGGCGATGAGTGACTCTCCGCTGACCTACTGGCACCGATTGTCTTCAGCCCAGTGGAGTATCAAAGGCAAGCGGAGTAGCCAAGCAGGCCTGCCAAGTAGCTCAACCGAGTATCCCCGCTCAGCCAATGACTCCGTTGAACGCATCCCGCCTAACATGGAGAGAGACGTGATGAAAAGGCATGTTTCAATAATAAAAAAATAATTTACTCAGTTGGAGGTTTTGACTGCCCACCTATTCTCGATCCACTTTACACAGGAAGTTGTTGTGCCCAGTTATACGTCCCCATATTTCGTGCCCCAGATTTCGTGACCACCTGTTTTCTATAACCCATGCCCAGTTCGACGTGACTAGGAGGTTTTGACCACCAATTATCAATACCCGTCTCCAACAGTTCTACGCGAACAGGAAGGAGTTGTACGTGACCACCAGTTGTTTTTACCCCGTCCCCTGGAAGGTGTGATTCTATATGCGTTTGCCTTTCTAGAGCCACCGTTTCGACGTACACAAGAAGGGAGGGAAGCGGTTCTATGCGCCTTGTTACCCGTTCTCCATACCACGTGCCTTGTGAGTAAGTGAGTGTGAGGTGAGTAAGTTAGTAAGAGTCATTCCCAATAGCAACAAACACAGTTGTTCGACGTTACCTTTTATAGATCCCATGTGCCTAGAAAGGTGTCGATTATATGTTTGTTACCCGTTCGACGTGCACAAGATGTTATTTTGCGGGAACAGTCTCTCATACCCCATCCCAGGAGGTGCTAATTCACTTGTTTATCCACAGTTCGATTGCCCCAGCTCGCATTCCCCATATCCGCATTCAAGTCCCGACGATGGAATGAATGTAGACGCAGGAATGTCTCAGTTCCTGTTTCAATGAATGTAGTTCCCTTAGGGAGATGGAAGAAGTTTGTTTGATGGACGCTGGAATGAATATAGACGTTGGTGGGAAATCTCGGATGCATCAGCCTCCTTATCGTTTGCAGGCATCCATCCGAGTTGGTAAGCCTCCCACAACATCGTTGGCAAGTCCCAAACAGTACGACGTACCCAGACCACTACCCCACCCTGGTCTCAGTCTTTCCTTGCTCAAGGAAGGGTGAGGGACGAACGCTCGTATTTTCCCTAGGCTTCTAATCCAATTAGCATATAAGTATAAGGGTCTAGGTATGAAGGTGGGTAAATAGCTTGTGTGGAACCAAGGTAGGGCTCTCGTACGAAGGTGTTCCTGGCTTCAGCAATGGGCATAACTCCATTTCCTAGGTTGAAGGCAATAAGTGGAAAGTCTGGGTAAGGTGGGTTGATCCCGACCCAATAAGAGTAAGTCTAGTGCAGTATCCACTTTACTAAGTTATTAATTAAGCAAGTAGGGCTACGAGGTCTAGGTCTAAAGGTGGGTAGTAATCAAGAGTAAGGATGAAGTTGGTATGATCCTGTCCTGAGACCTGCTGATAAGAGAAGGGGTTCATAGCAGTCCCGACTCACTAAGTGCATTCATTCATGAATCCAAGTGGTATAGGGCTACCCAGGTCTAGTTTTTCAGGTGGATAGGTAGTTAGGATGAAGTAAGGGGGAAAGGTTGTTAAAGAGAGGTAGTTGGTAACAGTAAAAGTAAATAGACTATAGTGCCATACCTACTGAGTATTCCTGGAGAAAGTGGTTTTTAAGGGCAAGCAGCACTCCATAAACAAAGGTTGGGTGAAGAAGGCAGTAAATAAAGGTAAAGTAAGTAGGCTTCAAAAGGTAATACAAATGCTCTAAGTACCCACCAAGCCTTCCCTTCCAATCTGAGGAGTCTGACTGTTGTATTGAATCAATAAAAGAGGGCAGTCAGTAAGTGAAAACAATCAAAGAGTGAGCTGTAAAACTTCCTTTCATAAAGTAGGCTTATAAAGTACGACTAGTCTAAAAGTGAAAGTAACATAGTGTAGGCTTATAAATATAATAGACTGGTAATAGTGCCGACCCAAGACTAACATATCATCATAAGGAAGTATTCCATCCAATAGGGCAGTTCCCACGCAGATCCGATCCATCCAAGAAGCAAGGTTGTTCGTCACCCACCACATTCCTAGTGTAAGCGGCTTAAATAGTTCATACAATTGGTCATGGTGCAAATGCCCAAGCACGTACTCAGAAGTTGTTCAGGCTGTAGTTCCTTCCTAAATCAAGGCAGTTCCGATGATGATCTCATACCACAACAACAACTGAGTTGTCCAACAAATATTCTTAAAGCAGGCGGCTTTCCCACCCAGAGCGGTCGTTCCCTAAAAGCAGCAATCACAGGCACAAAGTGTTGGCTGAAGTGGTGTGATTCAAGAAGCACAGAACCTTATTCATCATGGTCTGTGATGGTGGGTCCGAGGTACAGGGACAGGGGTTGAAAGCTTTCTTGCATTGGGAGTAATAATGTATATAAATGAATTTGTGTAAAGCGAATCCTACCCAATATAAAATAGAAATATCAATTGAAAATTAAATATAGATAAATAGCATATATAAAGGAAGGCCCGATCTAAACCGGTGAGGCTTCGGAAGAAGATCCCTATATTCAGGCACCAGGTGTGGAGGGGCTGGCACCAAGCAAGTTTGTTGGGAAGGGTGGGGTGTAAATAATAGTCATAAGAAAGAAAGAAGATTATCAAGAATAGTCCTCGTTGCATATTCAACTCAAGGTAAGGTGGGAGTGCTAAAGAATCTAATTCAAAAGTGGAGGCTGCGGGAGAACCCCAACTCTTCTGCCTGCCGTCGCCTGCCCATTGATTGATCGATTTTATTCTTGAATGAATCAACAACTTAGGGATGGGTTTTATGGGGGTGGCTCTCTCGTTCTTGGCCTTACAACCTTACCTTTTTATTCTATTAAGCCAACAAGCAAGTCTTCGCGATTACGAGATCATTACGGTTTGATTCTTCCCGGCAGAGAGAAGACGACGAATTAGCTGCAGATGATGACCGTGAATGAAGGAAGATATATAAAGACCCCGGATCGATTTCCTGGGATGTCATGCGTGAATGTTTTAATAAGCATAATGCCATAATAGATCTCAGCAAAAGGCGCTCGAAGAGAAACACCTTTAATCAATCGTATAGCATGGTCATCCCCCACCCTGATCCGATGGTATTTCCCACTTTCCTTTCTTCTTTCTAACTCAGAATTTGGTCAATCAAAAAGGTAATGAAACTTGGTATATCTCAAGTTTACGTAGGGAAACCTAGACTAACGCTCCCGCCCATGCTTGGTTGGTTTTCTAGGGCTTGGCTCCGAGTTTCTTACTCCATGCCATACTCCCTCCAGACACAAACCACGGGCAGGGCATTTCCATCCATTCTATCCACCATAAAGTAGACGACGGGCTTTGATCCCCAAGATTTCATCTTATTACTGTTGTTCTTCTATGCCAGGAAAAAGAGTAGTGTAGTATAACAGTCGTCACTCCCCAAACCGGGTTGGTTGTAAATCCAAGATCTAGATGATGTAACGTGGGAATTCCATCCATTCACGACCCCTCCACGAGTGTGAGTTAGCGGGCTTGCTTGACACGAGATGTAGAACTACGTCAATAGAGGAGAGAGAACGAACACCATATCGCTTGAGCCTGATTTCCTGGGGGGACAAGGAAGGCTCCCTCCGCCCGCCCCTTCGTGCAAACTAGAAGTATCTCGGACATCTTCGGCTCCTTTACGGACCTGTGGCTAACTTCGACTTCCACTCTTGATTGGAAAGTGGAGCAGCTACTGTCTCGCACTCGAATGATATTGTTTCTCTCATGAATCACCATACCATAGAGAGAAAACTGGGCTTTTCTGTGGTGTTGAACAAGCCGATAAATCAATCGAACCAATAGCCTAGGTGGGTTGGCTGCCCTATTTTTTCCCCTCAAAGGAATATAGTCGCTTGTCTGCATCGGACAAGGGTGGAAAGACGTTACGCCTAGCAAAATAGCAGATTGAGGTAGTATATCGCCCAACAATGCCTAATAATGTGTGGAACTGGCCAGTATTTTATTATGATCATCAAATAGGAATATTCCTTAGGGGCGATGGGGAATTGAGAATCGCCAGATAGATGTACAAGAATCTTACCATTCTCATGAAGCAATCCTTCAGGAAAGGCCCAGTGGAGAAAAGATTATTCGACTCAAAACCAATTAGGTGAGGATTGGTAGATCTGGAGCAGATCTTTGATTACCAAGACAAGGCCCAAATCGGGAATAAGTAGGTTGATGCCCAAGCCACTCAAGATATCAATCTTGGAACCCAAGAAGATCCAAGGATTCTCAGGTTTGGCAAAACATGTATGCAAGAAAAAATGGTTGTTCTTGAAGCCCTTCCAAGAATACAAAGATGTGTTTGCATGGCGTTATGATGAACTAAAGACTTACAATGTTGACATTATGAAACATCAAATTCCTCTTAAGCCTGATGCTAAGCCCGGGAGAAGCAGAGGCCAATCAATCCAAAGCTAGAATCTATCATTAATAGAGACATGGAAAATCTTCTTCAAGGCAAGATCATTGTGTCTTTGAGATATTCTACTTGGGTTGCCAATCTAGTTCCAATTGAAAAGAAGAATGGGGATATAAGACTATGGGTTGATTCCAAAAATTCGAACGAAGCGTCTTTAAGAGAAAACTACCCCCTACCCAACATGGATAGAATGCTATAGGAAGTAACAGGATCTGAGATGCCATATATGTTAGATGTATCTCCAGGGTACAATCAAGTCTTGCTGGTTGAAGACAATAAAGCATCGACTGCTTTTACAACTTCATGGGGTACCTTTGCATGGGATGCCTTTTGGCTCAATGAATGCGGATGCTACATTCCATAGAGCCATGCTGGATTTTGCTTTTAGGGGTACGAAGGATTAAATGATTGTCATATATTTAGATGATTCAACTATTTCCTTGAAGCACGGAGCTGATCATGTGGAACATCTCAAACAGGGTTTTGGTAGGTGCAGAGAATATGGTATCTCCTTGAATCTCATAAAAGTCAGGGGTAACAGAAGGAAAGTTGTTATGCCATATTGTACCCAGAGAAGGAGTCGAAATATATCCAGAAGGGGTAAGGGCTATTCAACAAATTGACCTACCAAGAACCAAGAAGGAAGTTCAATCCTTCTTCGGTAAGATCACTCTCCTCAAGAGGTTTCTTCCAAATTTCGTTGGGGTAACCAGGCCCATCACCAACCTGATGAAGAAGGACCAGGAGAGAAAATGGTCTTAAGGAACTAAGGATGCCTTTGGAAGAATCAATAGGGAATTAATTGACACTCTAGTCTTAGTAAGTCCAGATTATTACAAAGAGTTTTAGAGATTTCCTTACTCCTCTGATAATGCAATTGCTACTGTTTCGTCCCAGCACGTGTTGAAAGAGATGCACCCGGGAAGAAGCCAAATCCATTGCTCACAAAATCTTGAGAGCAGGCTATGAAAGGTCGTCCATCGGCAATGTCCATGCTTTTATGAAACCTTGTGAGCAATGCCAGAAGTTGATCAAGCAAGTCTTTACCGAGAAGGGAGCTGTGGACCACTGGATACAAGAGTTGGTTCAATTGGATGGAATAGCCTTTGAAAGAGTTGTGTTGTCTCAGCAGAAGGTAAATAAGAGTTTTTATAAGAAAGCCAGATTAAGGGAGTTCCAAGTTGACGATCTTGTCCTTCTTTGTTGGGATTCAAGGCGTGAAAAAGTTGAAGATCATGGCAGCAGCTGAGACCGCTCAAAATCCACAAGCTTGTTGGTAAGCATACTTATTTGTCACAGACTTTGGAAAACGAGGTCTTAACATTGCCCGTCAATGAGCAGTATCTCAACCCTTATTTCCAATGATTCATTTCTTTGAAAAAGAAAACGAGCACCTTATTTTCCACTTGTACATACCTTTAAATAAATAGTTTGGTTCAAAGGGAAGAATAGGTGAATCAGGAATAGGTGATTCAGGAATATCTTCCCGAAGTTTGAGTTTGAATAAGGGTTAAACTAGAGATAACTGAGATTCTCAACACCCTGCAAGGGGGGAAGCTGTCCCCAACTAGAGTTGTTGTTGACCCCCAAAATTTCGTTTGGTGCTCAAGAGTCACAGTTAAGTCATGTTGTAAAGTTCAAGTTTTATCCCTAGTTCAATTAGTCTTTCAAATTTGAAGTTTGTTTAAGTACTTTTGAAAAGGGAAGAGGCCAAGTATCTTTCAAATAGTCTTATTATCAGGCATGCTCAATGCTTTAAATAGGTCCTTGAATCAAAGTGCTTAAGTGTGAGATTTGAATATTATCGTCGGGTGTCTTAGTCCAAAGTAAGAAGCAATGAACGGAATAGTAAAAACATTCTAAGATCTATAAGTGTTCATTCAATATTACTGCTCATCAGGTCATCTTGTCCAAGCGTATCTCAGTTAACCCAATAGGGATAGAAAGTTCAGTCTCCAAGTTCAAATCGTCACTCGTCGGCTCAAGCCTAGTCTGAGTCAAGAGTCTTGCCCGATGAAGCGATTAGTTATTCTCCTAAAAGTAATTACTTGTGGTTTGTCATTTTTCGCCACTTCTCAAGCCCCAATCATCAAGCAACGAAGCAATAACGAATCGAGTACCACAAGCCTTATAACTCTATCGCCCCTCGACTTCTCGAATTTCTCTAGATTCGCCATAAGAGGAGTCTTACAATGTCGTACAGGGAGGCAGCTGGTGTCACCATGAGAAATTAAAGCATGAAAAGAATGAAAATCACAGCAAGTCATGTGCCATAATGGTAATTCAGGTGTTGTCCTTCCAATCTTATGTCGTGCATGTCAAGGGCACAATCTAGCACGTACCACCAACAGTCGAGATTGCTTATGTCTTACTATCCAGCGTGGCCATCAATTTGAAATTGATCAAAAGGGCAACAGAATTCTCTAAGTGCTGAGTCGAGCGGCCTACCTATTCAGAACAACATTTTTATCCTCCTCCGTGCCCACTTTATTATTCCGTGCCCAACCAACTAATTGGAATTATCCTGTCCTCCCGCTTGGCGCATCTTGCTAGTCGGTCTTCTAGCTTATTGGACTTAGGGGTTCCGCAAGGACTAGTTAGTTTGGTCTGGTCATTCCGGATCAAGATGGGATAAATCAGGTGAGGGGAATGACCAAGAAGGGGGGAGGATCAGTGAATGAAAGCACCTTCGGTGGGTCCAGCTAACACCTACCTCCAGAAAGACTTAATTTACTACATTTAATATACATCCCGGTAGAAAGAATACTTACCTCACAACTGAAGGAAAGAAAAAGATTCTATATTGGCATAGCTCTAGGACATAACCTACTACTTTATGGGATAGGATTTGATGGCCAAAATAGTTTGATTATTCACCCCTATACTACAGTGTGCCTACCTTTGATTTGAATAGTCGCGTTAGTGCAGATTGTAAGTCATAGCATTTATCCATAGGTCGAACAGAGCAACCTCCACTCGGGCTCTAGGGCAATTCGGGCAGTTATGTTTTCAAATAAGTAGTTTCCTCGGAAGATAGTGAGATTGGCTATGTTCTTCTATTGATCGGTTATTCCTTTTTGTTCAGGATGTGACCTCGGGTGAACATGGGTTTGATCTTCCTAGTCCCAGGTGAACATGCCAGCCAGTTGGTCCTCTAAGTGATGTCAATAATATCTGTTCTCGTGTGAGAGAGTTTCCTTACGAGTGGGGATGCTCCGACAAATCACCTTTGAAAGGGTGAGAGAAGGCGAAGGAGGAAGTTGGCACTAGTATGCCATTTTGTGAGCTCCTTCAATGGAGTCTATTTACTGTAGGGAAGAACCATCTGATATTCCATAATTTCGATAGCCATATTAGGGTTATGGCACCAACATTGACAAGTTTATTCCACTGGCAGTCATTGACTATTGAAGTGAGATTGATTGCTACGACTCGAGGTAAATACCTGAGTAGGCAGATTTCCTTATTTGAACGAAATCCATGGATAAAGCAATGGAACCAACCGAACATTCCGATGACTATATTTCCCTTTCGTCTGTCTCTTCGCCTCCATAAGACCAGGACCTAAGGGCTCAGGTCAGACCTTCACGGACGGAAGGTAATGCTTACTTAACGGATTGGACTGCTAGATGCAGAACCCTACATCAGTCACTTAGGTCAGAATGGAACCTCAGAGAAGGATAGAGACGCTATCCTCTTAATGGGGCTTTGTAAGGGAACTCTTCCTTGAAAAAGAGAGAAAGGTCCACCCGAGTGAGATATATCCATCCCAGCCCAGAAGGCAGGTGCTAACTGAGAGGGAGGTGGTGGATCCTAATCAACCCTTCTAATTCGAACTCGAATCTTTCCTCTAGGTAGTAAAAGGGTTAGAAGGAACAAATAGGTAGGTTTCTGAGAGCTTACTCATGGGGTTGTGAGATAGCTTCTACTAGAGATGTTTAGTGAGGTTCCTTCCCTAGCAATTGCTTAGTGATTCTTTATAGGTGTGGTTAGTGATCTTAGTTGGATAGCTTATCAGTTATCTAACTGAGATAACTTCTAGAGCTAGGAGCATAAAATATAGTAGAGCGGTAGGAGCTTATGCAGCATAGGTAGAAATTGAAGATCTAAGATCAGTGACCATAGAAAGATGTATAGAGGGCTGGGTAGCATAGATAGATAGAAAAATAGAATGACAAAACGAAAAAATAATTTACTTTCCAGTAGTTGTAGTAGAAGACCTGGGAGTGGGTATATACAAATAGGGAGTAAAGATACAAATCGAGATTGCTCATATTCTTCATACTAATAGAGCTAACACTAATATTGTATATAAATAAATATTTATTAGAGAGTAGAATTTTGATCTAAGTCTAGTAGAATATATTCTAAGTGAAGTAGAAGAGTCTAATATTTAATTCCTCCTAATAGATAGTCTCAGATTCATATAAAATATAGAGTATAGAGAAGATAGCTAATGAGTTTTTATTCCTCATCCTAATAAGACTACTAATTATTTAATTACTAACTTATTCGGTTGGGTGATATCCCTAAAGTTATCATGGAGGAGCCAGCCAACAAATAGAGTACAATACCAGCAATAAGTAGGAAACTGAAGTAGTAGTAGTAGTATCCTACTTAGGAGTAATAAAAATAGCTAAGCAATTCGGGGAGATTCCCTATAGCACCAAGTGGGTAGAAGGAGTGCTTGATGGAGTAGGAGGAATACATAGGTCTGACTGAGGAGCATGCTAAGCGGATGGGTAGGGCTAAGGCAAGGTGATTGAGGGTAGCCATGGGATATGCCTTAGTCAGGGTCTACAAGGGGATTCCTACGGTGTTAAGTAGGATTTCTCTTTTACATACCCGAGTAATATCGGTCAGCTCTAGGGGTCCAGGGGAGGCCCCTTGATGTAGTCAATCAATGAGGAGGGATGGATGGCTCAACAATCAATGATGGCTAGGAGGTTGGTTGAATCGTACTGATAAGAACATGCATAGGGTAAGAAGTGAATGGATGTATGTTGGTAACCTAGCTAGAATCAATGATATATGGGTCAACCATCATACGTTGATAGTTGTTGTTGGTGTTGCTCCCTTGGACCAATGACCCCCATCACTTCCATTTGGGTTTTGTCCGGTATAACTGAGTCCTCGGTTGCCAAGTTCTCATACATGATTTCATGATGCGATTGAGGTCTCATTTATCAGAGTAAAAAGCATGTATTATTATACTATGCAGTCTAAACACAATGTGATGCTTCCTATATGGAATTGTATCTCCTACAATAAATAGGTAGGAACAAGAAGATGAAATAGGTTGGTAGAACCCAGGAGATCTTGTATATAGAGATAGATGATGGTTTCCCCTACTAATATGGTTGAAGAGTGACAATTTGTTGTTCCCTACCTGGCTAAATGGCCATTCTTATAGAACAAAACACTATCGTTTGGTTCGTTGACGTACCTATACCCATTGTAAGTAAACATTTGATCAAGGGTTTCTAGCAACAAAGATGGCAGGCATTTTGCCCAAAACAGAATTGACGAATTCCTAAGTTGGTTCTTTCTGCTCCTTTCCCAATTATTGATGAGTGTAAACAGATCTCCCCGAACGAAGAGGTGATACGAGGTAAAGAATGTAGTTACATGTTCTATGACGCGATGTGAGTTTCATATGCAATGTGATGCTCCTGTTTCGAATAGAGAAATATAAGTTACTGCTAGGGGCTATTGGTTAGAATGTCTCTAAGTACAGGTGGGTACAAAGAGTGTAAAATATTGCTAATGAATATTGTCTATGACGGCTAATAGTGATGATTTGCTCTGAGGTCGTTGGGGATACCCCCATAATCTTTGGTTGGCTCATAGGTGGGTCAAATGGCATGGGCATGTTGGCTTTGATGTAGCTACTATCTCAAGCAAAAGGTTGTAGACATGTTTGAGTAATGAATGGTTTTGTTTTGCTCCCACCTACTTAAAAACACATTGGATTGAAGAGTTGGTATACACATCATTATAAGATGATGGAATAAACAAGTGGATAAGGCTGTAGTTGGGCTGTGTATAGCTAGTAGCAAGGGTGAAAGGTGAGGAACCCTAGATCTAGGGTATGGTAGGACCCCTAGAACAACAGGAACAGGAACTGAATAAATTGATTGAGTTCAATGCAGAGTAAAACACTCTGGGCGGAGGCAAAGAGGATAATAGAGGCATAGGTTGGGACGAAGCCATTCCTATATCGAGATTGAGTGAGCCCCTCATCAAAGGTTGCAGTGGAGAAGGTA
>JZKD02S0714950.1:210417-232214 GCA_000966675.3 Picea glauca | reverse complement strand
AGATAGTCTTCAACGGATGCATGCTCATCCGGTACCAGTGATGACAACTCCTCTTCCAATTGTAGGGCTCGAAAT
Organism: Picea glauca; assembly: GCA_000966675.3. NCBI lineage: Eukaryota > Viridiplantae > Streptophyta > Pinopsida > Pinales > Pinaceae > Picea > Picea glauca. The sequence goes on along the minus strand of JZKD02S0714950.1, from coordinate 232,139 downwards.
TCATTGATTTTTCCAAATAAGGAATCCAACTTGTCCCAACATGCTTTCGGAGTTTTACAATCAACTATGTGGAACAACAAGCTATCCGACACATGTAAACTAATGAGGCCCATGGCTTCATCAAGTGTTTTTTGATAGGCGAACCTCTCGATTTCCTTAGTGAACACAGGTTGAGCCTCGGCCAAGATCTGTCAGAGCCCTTTTGATTACAACAACTGTTGCATCTTAAGTTTCCATGTATGATAATTATGGGGAGTTAGGAGCTCAACAATCCTTAACTCTACCATTTACAATAGATAATACAAAGAAAACACAGATTTTTGTCTATGTAATCTGTTTACAATAGAAAGGTTTGGAAGCTAAGCCTTAAATTAGAGAGTTCCAAAAGAGCTACTTTACAATTTTTTTAAAATACCAGAATTCAGAAGTGTGCTACGAGCTTGAGGATCCAGCGATGGCGATGGATTGATCGTATTTATGCCATCGAAACAGTTGCCCGGAGCTAACAGCGGTGCCGGTGGTGGTCACGGTGGTGTTATTACAGTCTGATTCGAAGCCGATGTTGCTTTTGTCCGATCCGTTAACGAGTGAAGAGCTTGAAGACACGGAAGCTTTTCCCGCAGCCTGACTATCAGCAGCACTAACTGGTGGCGCAAAGGCGAAAACAGGCCTTTTATCGGAATTCCTCTTGTTGGAGCGCTTGTTCTTCCTACAGCCACCACCAACAGGAACGTTGCGCAACGCTCCGCCTTTGGTCCAATAACGCCTGCAATTCTTGCAGAAATAGCGAGGCTGTGTCGGATGTGTCTTAGAATGCCTGTCGCTGAGATTCTGAACCGCTACAGCCCACTTGATTGTTAGCCCGGTTAAACGAAACTCGCATGAGGGCTCGCAGTCTCCTTCATTTCCTCTCCGTGCAATATTGAGAAGATCAAGTCGTTCCTTGACTCAGACGGCTGAATAGATCTGGTGGAGTTGCCCTTACCCGCCATGGAGGGTCTCCCTCCTGGCATAGAGTCCACCTCCGATCTTGAGAACGAGAAGATACCTCTACTCATAGAAGTCTTAGACCGTTGGGAAGAGCCCTTCCACGCGCTTTTGCAACACCTCTCGCCGGACTACGTAGTCTACGACTTCTTCCAGTGCTGGACCATTGTGGAGGGTTCCATCAATAGACAGAAACCAGCGTAGATCGGCAGGCAGGTAAGTAGAGAGAAAAATACTCAGACTTTAACTCCACGGAGCATCCACACGAGAATACCACCAATGGCTTACTGCATCTATCATAAAAAAATGAGAAGGGGTTTGCAGTTTAGCTTTGATACCATGTAGATATTGAGAAAATACAATATCATAGGCACAACAAGATAACTGCAAAGACCAACAACCTTCTACAAAGAAGAGAATGATCTATTAGATTTGCTTGCTAATTACATTGAAGAGCTCCTCTATTTATAATAGGTTGAGAGGAGACAGCATTGAAGAAGGTAGATGGATAACTCTCTCATGAAGTAATGAGACAAGTAGATGGATGGGATAAGTAAAAAAAGCACATGGTGATTATCCATAAACAGCCAAAAAAGGATGACATGACATACCTATCTAAGTAAACTATACCTATCTAAGTAAACTTATACATCAACAGTCCTGAGCGATATTAATCAAAATTGAAATTGGTGTCTCTGCTATTGGTGCTTCTTCCTTTGTGGGGTTAACCACTAACTACAATGCTGGTGGTTAATAATGGTTCATAGACTGAATTACGAATGAGAATTTTTAAGCCAACTCCTTACTAGGATCCACCAAAGGTTCTCCCAGCATGCCCTCACTTCATTCGAGGGTTCTCCCGGTGGCTTAAGAGTCTTTACTGCCTGGTAACCGAGGCATACGCTTTACTTCGATGGTCCTATATTAACCGCTTACTGCAAGGTGCTATCTCCCTTAACTGCTTACTGCAAGGTGTAGACTTTGGGTCTGACCGTGAGGTACACACGACTGAAAGACACTTCGAGACCAACTCCGAGGTGCTAATAAGCCGACTTTGAGGTGCTAACGAGACCGTGAGGGATAGCTTTACGCAAGAGGTTCACCCAAGATGGAAAGCAATAGAGGGGCTATCTGAATAGTGTGTACTATCCCTTCGGTACCGCTCTAGGGAGATAAGTGCGGTATCGGTGGATATATTTTATTGGGGGGTTATCGGTAGAGAAATGTAGTCTCTGGGATCACCTAATCTAGGGAAAGATAGATAGAATGAGCGAAGGAAATGAGCTAATAAAAGGGAGGAGCTAAGGTTATTTGTTTTCCTCAGGAAGTAAGTAGTGATTCGTTATTCGTATAAGTGATTCGTTACTTTAAGGAGCTAAGGTAATGGGATATTAAATTGATTCATTAGGGGCTTTCTTTGAGGAGCTCTAGTTACCGACATTCTACGAGTCGTTACTGAAAAGACTTATATATAATGATTTCTCTGGAGGGGGGCGTCGTAGAACCAGAGACTTGGGAAAGACCCTAGCCCCTTAGGAACCCGTGAAAATAACCCTTTCCCGTAAGGGGGAAAGAAATCGTCACAGACATCATCTCTATCTATCCGAGAATCAATCACTCTCCTCTAGGCTAGGTTACTATCCCGCCTATCTAACTAATCAAGCGGGATAGTCGCCAACTCTCCACTCATTTTCTCACCACCCTTAGCCTTCTAGCTCAGTAAGGTTATCCTTTTATTTTATTACGTTATAAAAGACCTCCCAAAGACTACTCTTTTTTTGTCATTCTGGGGAATTGGCATGCATTTTTTAGGGTTGATCAGACAGGACTGGGCTGATCTTGACTTGACCTGACTTAGAGGGGTTGATCCTGTAAGCTGACGGGTTGATCCTGAGAAGTAAGTGATCAAGGGTTGGTCCCGAGCTATCCTAGTTTGTTCCTGAGCTAGCCTAGTATGATCCTAATTTAGATGGTCCTGAGTTAGTCAGATTCAGATTACGAACGAAATTACGTATAGTATAGTGATTGCTCTTGAAAGGTGAATCAAGTAAGGTCCTGGTCCCGCTTGAAATGCATTCCTGTGTCGAACTTAATTGGTTTTGTGCCGGCCTTAATTGGTTTTGTGTCGTCCTTATCAGTGTTTGAGGGGAATAAATGAAAGGGCCCTGTGCTGGCTTTATTTAAGGAAGAAGGGATTGGTTCAGCCTGCTTGGTTATCAACCACCTTCTATGGAGTTATGGATTATTTCCTTGGCCCTCCTTATTCTATCCCTAGTTACCGAAATGATACGAGTCAATACGTGAAAGTTGAGTTAGCAAGTAAAAGTAATAGCAAGACAGAGAGCTCTAGGAAAGTGTTTTGGGGCAATCGGTAAAGGGGATCTATTAATCTACCTACAAATGCCAGCCAACCAAGAAAATAAGTAAGTATTTACTCATTTCATGACCCCAGGAAAGTAATTCTTTGGGGGAATTTTTGAAGAATCCGATTCATTTGTTTATCCTTCCCTTCTATTCCACGAAAGGTGCCTGACTCAAACTACTAGATATATCTATATCTATATCTATACCCCTCTCAAACTGAACACGTGAATCTATCGCCCCTCCGTCCCGCTGTCCCTGTAACCGGGCACTTTTTTCAGCGACTCATCTCATCTCATCTTTGGTAGTGATACACTTTATTTGATGGGTTTTTCAGGAACAGGGAAGAAAAACATAAAAATGACCCCGAACAAAACAAATCACCCTACCTTTCAAACCCTTCTTTTAGTAAGCCCACGAAAGGATCTTTTGGATCGGAGTTCTCCTCTCCCTTTGGTTGAGCCTGATTGTGCATCCTCTTCCCAGAACAAACAGACTAAAAAGCTTAATCTACAAGTCAATGAATGAATGTACGGCTTCGCCTTTCTTCCATAAGCGTGCGCTGGAATCATGGAGCATTCATTCACTGGAATCAGTTTGATGGAGGATGTTGGTTGGGTTAGCGATAAACCGTGGAAAAGGTGGCTCCATTTTCATGCGCTGTATCACCACTTTTAACCAAATAAGGTAGTCGTCAAGTCAAAGGTACGCTTGCCATAAAGTTAGTTCCTCTTTTGTGCTTTTTTCTATTGATGAATGATAAAGATAGATACTTGAGCTTGGTCGTTGGTCTTCCTAAAGTCTCTTTCTTGTGCATCATTTGGAGAAAGATAGTTTTATTGTTGTGCTGGGGAATAAATCCCCACACCATTACATTGCTTTCCAATTTCCCTAAGCCTACTGATGGACATTACCACCAATATTTTCAATGTTTCGAGAAACATCCCTATGAATGGTGGCTCCGCCCATTCATTACCGTTGGTCAAGCTGAAAGTACAGATATGAACTATTCCCGTTTCCCTCCCGAATGAATGTATACGTTGGACGCTGGAATTCCTGTACAGGTTGGATAGCACTGATGTGTAACCTTATAATGCATAGCGAGTGCAACCGGAATAGTGAGTGTAGCTCTGACGTGTAACCCTATAATTACTAGTGAATGACTTGAATGACTTCTCTTAATGACTCTATTCTCCCGTGAACGTCTATTGTTAACCCTGTCTATCATGAACTACCCCATTTCTATCTAACTAGTCAGCTCACTAATCAACTCATAAATAAGCTCTCCTCACCTTCATTCTTCAGGTGAGCTACTTCCTCACCTAACTTACTTGGTGAGCCATCCCTCCTCTCCCGTTGGTCAAGCTAGTTCCCTCCTCACCTTCATTCTTCAGGTGAGCTACTTCCTCACCTAACTTACTTGGTGAGCCCTTTCGTCGTATGATTCTTCTCTAGCACAGTTTAAACCACTTACCTTTCGCAGTTTCTCTTTGTTTGACCTAATATTTTACTTCTTTACCCTAAGCACAGTTCACACACTCTGAATCAATCATTTCTTTATCGATAAGGAAAGGAACAGAATGAATGTATACGTTAGAATTTATGTACACGTTGAAATGAATAGCTGTAGAAGTGACATCCAATCCATATCCTTCATCGGTCAAGAGGCGGGTGCACTCTTACATGCATCATCGGCAAGCCTCCTCATCCCTCGGTCTTCCAATGACAAAAGAGAAATAGTAAGCTCTCCGAGGACGAGGGAGAAGAAGGGGAAAATTGTAATAAGCATATTTCTTTCTTTCTAGATGATCTCGTAGTTCATTCATGGTGAAGGGTGATGTATGTATGGTTTCGCCTTCCTTCCATCCCACCCTAGAGAAAGAAGTAATCAGTATAGAAAACAACCACTTACGATATACAACAAGGTTATACCTTTCTTGCTCCTGCCAATTGGATGGCTTATGGCATGGCTTATCTAATGGCTTATCTCTTTAATCACTTCTATCTCGGTTTCTCTATCGGCATGGCAGCTTATCTTTCAGCATGGCTTCTATCTCGGCTTATCTCTATAAACCATACCCCTACTCTAATAGTTAGGAGAGCTTGCCGGGCGGTGGGCTTGGCGAATAGAAGAAGTAGGCAGTTAAAAAGTAGTATGGGGTATATAAAGGGCGATAGACCGGTCCCCACACCTCGAATTGGCACACCGAACATCTCTCATTCTGAGTGAGTTGAGAACTAATTAGCTTAGTTCAACCTGTTCTGGCTTACTAATGGTTAATACGTAAATAATAGACTCTCATCACTTGGAAATGGAACGTTCTGAATGTGAAGAAAGAAATGAATAGTGGTTAGGGGTGAGCCACACTTTCTCCACATGGTGTCATTATACCCCCTCTGTTTGCATGGAAGCATTATCCCCTTCCCTATCAGTAGTAGATTGGGTTAGCTCGGAAAGCGGTGCGGTAATGAATATACTTTCGGGTGGAAGAGAAAGACCTTCTCACTAAACGTATAGATATAGAGATAGATGTGGATATAGAGAGGGTCAATACTTCGCCGCACTAACAGATAAGGTTGAAACTGTTTAGGCTAAAAAAAAAGTACCGTATGAATGTCACGTGCTTGTGGAGGGGTGCTCGTCGTCGCCTTGGTTGGGGGGACACCCCCATTAATAGGTGGGCCATCCCCCAAACCCATAGGTCAATTGCCTCATTCGTTCACCAGCAAAGGCTCTATCAATCTATCTGCGGTAGGTGGTGTACTTTATTCAATTCAGATAGGGCGAAACTATGTTTTTTTTCAGACTTCCAGCACTGTGATGGCCCTTTGGAGGGTGACCTGACTTACCTACGTCGACCCGGGACAGAAGAAGGCTTAGGCTATTAAGGAACAACAGAAGAGGAAAACTAGTGGGACACATATATTGAGGTGAGACCTATCCCGAACGACTTCCGGGGTAGGAATATGAGAAGGTTGCCTGTCATGTTGTTGGGGATAAATGACTATTATATGTAGCACATAGGCCTACGAGGGAACGAGTGCACTTTGGCTTGCTAACTGGAATGACGATGAACTAAATCTTCAGGCTTTCCTGATAACTAAATAATTTATTACTACCCCGCCAATGGAAGGGTTGTGTGGGAGCCCCCCCGCACCAATGAGGCCCACCCAGGATGGATGAGGTTGATCCTTTCCGTTCTTCCCAGTGTTTGTTTCTTACAGATAGAATGATTGGGAATTCACAGGGTTCTCAGGGTCTTAAATATCCTTCCTGAGGGAGCTCGAGGAACAACATCCAAATGGATTGATCCCTGTAGTAATCAGCTACGATAGTACGTACGAAAGAGGGCCCTACAGAAAAAAATGCACTTTTGTTTGGCACATCGGGGGGACTAGCTAGTGTGAATACCATATTCCATTTCTTATTGATGGGCACAGGCTGCTTTTGGGTCAAAGAAAGAGTAGCGTTTAGCTCTCGGCCATTGACCAACGAGCGAGGCGAGTCGTTTGGATCTAATTAGAAGTCAAAATAGGAAGACTAGGTGGTGGAAGGCTTTGGACGAGAATCAAAACGTGTGGAAAGTGAAATAAACCATTCTAGCTATAACATCCAGGATCCATTTTACCATCTCATTCCACCAGAAAACTAGTGGGCTTGGAAAGGTCCATGAAAATGTTAACCACAACATACTACAGGTCAAGTCCATTATATACGTATTAGCCACGTAAAAGGCCTATCCGATAACTTCTGGATAGAGAGCGGTCGAGCCCATAAATGCCATACATTCTCCCTCGACCTATTGATTGGAAGAGTCTATTCTAAACTACACATGGATGCATCTTCACATGTTATTACGTTCATAATAGACTCATAGGGAGAGGTTTCTATTATAGAACCAAAAACATTATAACAACTGAACCTTTGCTATAGGCTTTGGGTTGATAGATAGCAAACTCCATCTCCAACAAGGCTTCATTTAGTACGGTTTGAAGTCCATCCCCCTCGGTTCGCTAAGTTTCTTCCTAGAAATAGCCGCACATAAAGGGGGCAGCACGAGATTGAAAGAGCTCCTAGATTTATTTCACACCAGATGTATTGTGCTTGAATATGCGATACACACGAAGGACCTGAAGGTTTCGGTGGAAAGAGAAGTCCTACCCATACCTAGCAGTGGCCATTACTCGGTACTTTATTGTTCCTACCGAAGAATGTGAAACAAAACTCTCATCCACCTGCTGCATTCCAATTAAGGTTGTTTCTAGCTTCACCCGTAGCACCACCAGAATGAAACGAAAGAGTTATTGAAGCTTATAAAAACCGCGCACTCAATTAGAATAATGGAATCCTAGCCAGTGACATTAGTAACTATTTCTCAGTTATACTCCTCAGTTGGACCAGGACCTATTCAAGCAGTTGTTTTATCTGATCTCGCTCACAGCGGGTTGCAGGTAAGAGTAAAGGGGTGAGGGGAGGGTATAGGTAGAGTAAAGGGTTCATAGTTAAGATTAATAGTGTCCCCACCCAAATTGAATTCCTAGCATTCCTAAAGTAAGAGGTTTGGGCATAGTTGGGGTGAAGTGTTAAGTAAAGGATAGTAGAATAGGTGGCACGCACGTAAGTAAAGGTAAGTTGTTGCTACTGCTACCACTAAGAATCCTGAAGGCAAGTCTTATGGAAGCATGTGTGTCGTACCATATGCCCACCCATTAAAGTGTGTAAAAAATAATAAGTAAGGCAGGCAATAGTAAATGAAATAGGGAGTTTCCACGTACGATCCAAGGTTTGTTCCTTTATTGTGCCACTTCCATAAGCATACAAAGGAAAGGTCCTAGCATTCTGAATTTATAGTATCTGGGAGCCCATCCCGAAAATCTAAATAATGGTACCCGCATTCCTTCCTGACTTAAGCACTAGGCTAGGTTGGGGCATCATCAGTAAGTTGGGTAAATGAATATTAGATAGGTAACTAGTTGGGTAATCTATAATCAAATTCTAAAGATGGGGTGGGTTGCTCAAGAAGTTGTTCCAATCAATCCGAAAAGCATCCCCAACCGCGTTTTGTATAAATAAAAACATCGTGTTGAGGGGGTCGTAGGCATATTTGCTCCATCGGGATGAAGAACTCGAAATTGTAAATAGTAAACTCGATTCATCTCATAATTCCCATAGCCTTTGGCTGGGCGCCAGAATCCGAAAGAATTTTCAAAAGAAGGTTCGTAGAGAAGATCCCACCCAATCTAAGTATATAAATATAAAAGTTGTATAAGGAAATTACATATATAAATAATATATAAATATTCCGCAAAAGGTCCTCTCGTCCGAAGGCACCCACACAAATTTCAACAGTGTCCTTCCTCATCTGGGGCTGAAAAAAGACCCTTGCTTCAGTCTGTCTGCACTGAACGTTGCTTGGGTTGTGCGAAGACGGGAGTTCTTGTTGTAAAGAAAGCAAATAAGAAGATTCCTAAAGAATCTAAACAAAGAAGGTGGTGGCCTCTCTAAAGCCCGCCCACCCGATATGCCGTATCTAAATATAAACGGTGTTATTTAGAAATAACGTATATAAAGGTTCGTCCCGCTTTCGCGTCTGTTAACTCATTTATTATTTCGGGCTCCGTATACCGGGTTGGGTTGTTCCGGTCAATCATTCCCTAAATTAATAGCTGACTGACATGCCTAGATAAGACCTTGTTGTTTGGTTTCTGAGCCTCTCCTCTATGCTAAGTAACTATCTAAATCTCTTCTTTGGTCCAAGCAAGCCTAATAATATGCTCTTCTATCCGAGCCTATCCAATAAAGAATATTATAGCCTTTCATCTCCACTTCGAAAGGTCGTAAGATCAAGTGACTCTGAAGGTCCCTTAGGACCAGCCTGACCAATCAATCAATGGGACTATCTATCTATATTTAAATGGCTATTCAATACAAATACTAATAAATGGTAGTAGGAGGTCTCTTCCTTAGGACAAGGTTACAAGTATCTAATCGTCTCTCAGGTGACAAGTAATCACTACTAGTATCAATGTCAGGCGTACAAGTAATTAATCCAAGTCTCAATGCATAAGGTAAGGACCAGTCTACAATCCATGAATCAATACAAGTATCAATGCCATCAATACCAGATAGTAGGGAGCATCATAATTAATGTCTCTACAACCTAGCATTGATGAAAGATAGACAGAAGTACCTCGATCGTCCCGCGACATCACTCACCTTCCTAGGTTGTCCAGTAAGAACAGTGCATGAATTAGGTATCTGTGAGCCCTTCACTCGTTTTAGACCAATGTACATCCGTAATTGCTCAGCGAAATGTACATTGGTATTATATACGATGGATGCTTGTCTCATTTCATGGTTTGATGACAGCTTGGTGAAGTTCATAATGTCTCAATGAATCCTAGTAGAAATGTCTCAAGGAATCCTAGTTTCTTAGTTCATGATGTATAGAAATTAAGAATGCTAGTAGTTTGGTTTCTCTTTGGATTCCAATGGATAGATGTGAAAGAATCATCCTCTGTAGGGAAGACAAGCTTAGAACCAAGGGATCGAGCAAGGCATAAAGCCACAACTCTACACAAACAACTTGTATCACCTGGTTCTTCTTGACTTTCTTTGCTACTAAACCATACGCTACTTGTATCTATCTCTTGACTTGTTGCTTTACCAGACTTACAAACCACCTTCCTAGTCTTGATACTTTACAACCAGTACTAGCTGCAACTTGTTATTCTTGATTGATGACCAATAGTTAACTTGCTATGAGATGTGTTATCCCAGCTTTATAAAGAAGAATTATTGGTAAAGTTTCATAGGGAGTGTGAGCCCTAGAATGAGGGGACACTAGACTAATGAAATCTTCTTGTTGTCCTTCTTTGTTCTTGGTTTCTTAGCCCTTCCTTGTATCCAGTAACTAGATAAGAATGAATATCGGGTCTTATGAATCAAGCAAGGTACAATCAAAGACTAAGGTCAATAGGTTTATTCGGAAGGCCTAGAAGGAGGAATCTGCAAGTGCCAGTCTATCCAATCAAAGAATATAACCACCAGTTCTTCACACCACTTGTAAGTAAAGTAGTGGCTCCCTCCACTTGATGAAGTAGAGAGGTAGGTTAGTTCCTGCTCCTCCTAATGGTCCCCCGTCCAAGCTCAGCAGGTGTTCTAAGTATAAGGTGTATGTAGGTTGTTGGTCCGCTACAACTTTACTTGGTGTCTCCTGCAAGAAGAAGTATGGCAGTTGCTTGAACACTGATTGGTCGATCCTGTACATGAACTTGCATCTTGACAAGACACCCATTTATTTGGTTGAGTCACCATGGACCACTTTTCATCGTATTTGGCACCTCCTTTTTACTAAGAGTCTACAGAGAGAATTTATGTGATTCACCCTTTCCGTCACCGTACCATAAGCACCATGACAGATAGGAGGATCTAAAAAGCCTAAATCATGGTTTTGGGGACTTATAATGGGAATGAGTGGAGCCTATCTCCTCTACTGCAATGGAGCAAGAATAGCCTTTCCGGCTTGTAGTCACCATGTTACCATGTTACCATGTCACCACATAGTTCCACTGCAAAGTCATAGGGTGACCCATCCACGTGTTGGTCGTCCCCGTCACCCTTGTGATCCTGCTGTCCAACAAAGAGTATAAGTAGTCCCCTTGTGGTTGTTGTTCTGTCCCTGTTGCAGTGATCCGGTATCTAATCAAAGAAAATAGAAAAGTTCGTAGCGTAGTATAAAACCTAAGAAGACCAATATGATTCTTTCACCCTCCTCGGGGATTGTTCCAGCTCTAATTATGCTTTTATCAGGGTTTCTCATTGGTAGATCTTGTTGTATTTTCTTCCAGATCTCTATTGCGCCCTTATCAAGGACCGATCTTCTGTGGTTGGTGTAAGATTGAAGTGCCTCAGAACCAGTCTTTAGTGTGTGCTTCTCATCACTCAATCCAATGACAGATTTAGGTCTTTTGCTCAGTGCGCCTTCCTCAGAACTCAGTCCAATGACGGATATAGGGTTTTCATCAATGTTTTCTTGCATGTTGGTCTCAGTTTCCCAATGCGCCTATGAAAATAATGCCTCCTCGCCGAGAGGCAACCCCAAAGGAATCTACTACTGGTCTTTCCTCTCCCATCCAGGACTTGGCACTAGCGCTTAATGAACTCATGCATATGCAACAATGACGATCTCCAACGTCGATGCAATTGGACACCTGCTTCCAATTTCCAAAGTTTTTAGGGCAGATGAATGGTGAAGCCATGGACTCATGGATCTGTAGCCTCTCCACGTATTTTAAGACGTGTTCTGATCTGGAGGAGGAGGCTAAACTTCAGATTGCAAGTCTGTAATTGGAGGGCATTGCTCAGGCATGTTGGGACTCTCAATTGGAACGTCCTTCACTGGTGATTGAGTTGGGTACAACAAAGGATTTGGATTCTCCACCTATTGATTCTCGAGATGCTTTCTGCCAAGCACCGCATAATAGCTTTTCTCCTCCAAGGTATCAATAGAATCTTCTCGTTCGCTAGTGGCAACTTAGAAAACTCTCCAGCCAGTCCGTTCAGAGCTACGTTGATGTCTTCTGCAAGCTCCGCATCCAGCTCCACATACGAGATCATGAAGAGGTATTAATTGTAAAGTTTCATTCTGGCTTGTTATTATTTCTTCGCTGGGAGGTGGAATTATTTGATAACATGTCCTTGGACAAGACCTTCATTCAGGCCTTGGCCATGGAACACAAGGTGGCTCCCAGGATATGCTCTCCTCATGCCAAACCCGTGACTTCTGTCTCAGCTCCCTCCTCACCCTCTTCACCCAGAAATGCTCCCTGGTGCACACCCTCAACAAAACCAATTCTCACTCATCTGCGGAGTGTAGAGTCCTCAATAATTTACGTCTTGCCAAGACTCTTTTTTCCGATGCTTCTCAGACCTCTACCAGTATGGCCTCCCCACCAGACCTTATCCCTCTAGAAAATCCCATGGAATCGGATCCTTCACTCATCTTCATGACTTCCGATGACCTTGCCACTTCTCTGGAACCTTTGTTAACCCATAATTGTCAAATAAAGAATGTCTTGGCTACTATGATTATTGACAACAGGAGTCGGAAGAACATTGTCACCAAGGACTTGGTGCAGTGCCTCAACCTAACCACGACCCCTCACCCATCCCCCTACCAATTGGGATGGGTGCAAAAAGATGGCCCTCTCCTTATAGTCTCACAGCACTATGTTGTGAACTTTGCCATTGGTCCTTTCTACGACACAGTGGTCTATGATGTTTCTTCATTGGACTGTGTCGATCTCCTGCTTGGTCTCCCTTACCAACAACAATGCCATGTTATCTATAATGCTAAAGCACACAAGTATCATCTGCAACATGAAGGCCGCACTTATGTCCTTACATATTCTGCTACCAAGAAGTTTTCCCTTCTGACTGATAACGCTGCACTAAAACAACTCAGCCTGAATCACTGTGTCTCTCTTTGTTTGGTCCACCCTGTCAAACCAGACAATCTTACACACCTCGTGCCTACTAATATGGTCCCTCTACTCCAAGAATTCGCTAATGTTTTTGCCCCTCCTACCGGCCTCCCACCTCGTTGGCCCATCGAGCATACTATTTATCTTATCCCCAGGGCGTCATTACCCACCCAACACTCCTTCATATTGTTTGGCTCCTCGCGAGGCTGAGTAGATTGAAGAGAAAATGAACCAATTACTTGAGTTGAGCCACATCCAACCCAACTCCTCTCCTTGTACCTCCCCAACCATCATCATCCCAAAGAAAGATTCCATGGATTCCCAAGGCCTAGATGGAATGGGGAGAGGCTGGTATAGGCCATGTTTGCAATTAGAAGGCTTACTTTTGTTGCAGAGGGGGAAAGTGAAAAGAAAGTGTTACACTTGCTTTTGCATTGTAGGCCAATAGAAGTGGCGCTAGATATTTTGCATAGTCTTGGTTGTGCCAAAATGCCCACCACATAAGGGGGGGGTGAAGCCCTCGTGGATCAACACCAGGTGATCATCAAATTGAGGTACACAGAGCTAGTTGAGTTTATATAGCTAGCCTTCCCGGATAGTGTAATCCAAGAAAGGCGTTTGGTTCACCATTGTGGGTTGATGTAAGGCAGCCCAAATCTCACCAAACTGAGGATCCTTTGCATACAACTCTTTCCATATGCCATAGGATGCACAACACACTTCTAATATTTGAAAGACCTGAGTAGGCGGCCAGCTAAACAACTCTACCATCTTACTGGTAGTGCCTCTCTTATATTTGAGAAACAAGGTGAAACTATATATGTTGCCCACTTTAGATGGCGTTGTTCCCTCATTTCATCTGGTAAGTAAGTCGAGTAAGGAGAGGTACGTTAGTTACTCACCCTAACTTTACGTGAGTGAAAGACGAGCCAAGTAATAAGGCAAGAAGCATAATTACATATATAATGAGATAGATATCTCTTTGTATATGATATTCTTCTATTAGGGTACGATCGATTATGAGAGTAAAGATCTCATACCGGAAAAACAAAGAAATCCAGTCAATTCCCGGTTAAGCTGCTCTGCTGGTTCTCGGTAGATGTTACGCTGGCGGTCCTATATTTCTTCCCCTCAAATAGATGCTTGTATCATTTCGGTACCTAGAGATAGCATAAAGAGAAGACATAACTCCATACCCTAATGAATGTATGTATAGGAAGGATCCTTCATTAGGTGCAAGGCCAACCAATTTGTCATAGACCCACAAGAAAGTCATACATATCGTTGGCTCCTGATAATCACCAACCTGCCATTCACCTTCCTCCATCTGCACCTCTATTCTAAATAAAGCAGTTTCCAGGGATCTTCCTCTTATTAAGTCCTTCGGATCTTCAATTTTCAACTTGCTTCCACCAAATCACCTTAAAGAATAATATACGATCCAATGCCCTATTATTTTTTATTTAAGGTGCACTTCCGAAGGCATTCATTCGTTGATTCCACCCTTATTTAGATATAAGTCTTCTGGTGGGCCATAGCCAAGCAAGAGAGATAGGTAAGAGAGGCTTCCCCGTAGCAGAGTTAGGCAAGCAAGAGCCTTGAGTAAGTATTCTGGGGGCCTTGACCGTAAGGTAGCCAAGAGAGAATGCCTTAGAGATAGGCAAGCAAGAGAGAATGCCTTAAGAGAATGCCTTAGAGATAGACAAGAGAGATATAGGTAAAAGGGTTAACATAGAAAATCGTTCGCTTAATATCAACCTGCGAATCTAATGAAGTGTCATTATTAAGGAAGTAAGTCGAATTGGACTCCACCCTTTCCATTCTTCCTTGCCATGTTTGTTCTGGTCCGAGGCGAGTATTATTGAGAATGGAAGTATTTTGAACTCAAGACAGGATAAAGTAACATGTTTTTCAGGGCAAGGATTGAGATAAAGAGCGTAATGACATAATGAAAGATTGGCTCGATGTATCCCTCAATTTACTTATTTGGTGGGGGGCTGGTCGAGAGTTCGCTTACTCACCCTCTATTTCTTCCCCTCACAAATTTGAGAGAGGATTTGAGATTCTCTTTAATAACGATATAATCTACTACTTTATATCATGCTCGTAAGTAATATGTTTTTTAGTAGGCATGAATGGAAATTTGAAGCTTAGGTAAGTTACGCCGGGATAAACCTCTGAAATAGCCATTTAAGCCTGCTGTATCAACACTTCCTGATAACCTCCCAAAATTTAAAGTGGCGTTTACTTAAAGAATAATGGCATTTGAATATGTTTCACCGCGGCTAGGCGAGATGGAAAAGCTATGATAACTAAGACTAATGGGATTGCTGCTTTCTTCAACCTTGCCAACTTACCGCTTAGATCTAGACCTTGCCGACTGACAACTGCCAAGACCTTAGACCTGATGACCTACCTTCATCGACCTTGCAACTGAACCGGAGACCTAATTGAAACCCCGGATGCTCGCTGCTTGCTTCGACCTTGCAACCTGCCTGAGATCAACCTTGCGAACTTACCCCTTCGACCTTACACTCACTGCCTTCATCGACCGAAGACCGAACCATAGACCTAATTGAGACCTCGATTTATGCCGCCCATTGATCTATTCTTTCTCATCTATCTAGATCGACCTCCTCGATCTTGTCGCCTCACGAAACATCCCACCAACAACGATGGACCTACATGAAACGAAATAGACCACAACAAAAAAACAAAGAACTATAGACGTTCACCTCAAGCAGTGAACCTACCTGCTGATCGATCGAGCTTGCCGACTGAATGCTTCGACCTGCCCGCTAAGAAAGAGAGATCTTGTGACCTTCGAACTTATACCGTATCGATCTTGCTTCCCGTCAATCTATACCTGATATATTCAATCTTGCTGCTACCTGCCTAAGAGGAAGGAAGAGGATATGCCTTGGTATCTGGTAATTTCAATAATTAAAGGTGGACTATCATAAGGCAAGTTGTCACTACACTGGTTGTTTTACTCGCTAGATTTTGGACCGGCTTTTCTTGTGGGAAGAAAATAGGAGGGAATGGGTGGGGCTAGGCCTCTCTCTATATATCCTATGGTGGTAATAACTCAAGGCGGGCATTGTAGGCAGGATTAATGCACTTAGGCATAAAATCAATGATCTAGAGCTCTAGTGAGGCAAAAGAGACAAACACCTGTCCTTCCTTCCTCCAAACTCTTTCTTTCATAGGGAAGCGTGGGATTAAATGGATTATTGTGGTTTCAAGATTCTCTGGTAGGGTAGTAAGACAAGTCATATGTGAAATAAAAAGCTATAAACAAGGGAATTCTTTAAGTCATCGAGTTACCTATTTACAAAAGTGAGTTCGGGAACCCAGAAGCATAATACCTTACGGAACTCCCAAACACCAATCTTTTATTAGTCAAATCGGGGTTGGAGGGATGGATTTTTGGATCGACCGGAACTACTTATTGGGGCAACCCACCCTTTGGCCTTGAATTTAAGCTGTGCACCGAAATATTCAGTTTCTTATGCGACAGGAACTTACCTTTGATTTAGACACTTCTTATGGATATGATTATTACCCCACCTTCGGTCCTTTAGTTGTATCCTTGAAAGCACCTATACTTTGTTTTTTCTTATTTAGCACTCCCTCGTTACTTGCTTTCGAGTTGGTTGGCTGGCTGGCATTGTTCGGATTGTTAGGATGGATGGCATGTTGGATGGGCTGGATTAGATGGTTGGTCATTTTTTTCTTGCTGGATCGGTCAGATACATGATAGATAGTTTACTTTCTTTTGTTTGAGATAACCCCAACTACGTCTAGATTCTATGGATGAATGAATGGAAGGAAGGTGAAACCTTCACCGCATTAATTGGCTCAATAAAAATGTAAGTTCTTCATCCCGAAGATGAAAGTGCCATGCTTCCAAACCCCTCCAAACACATGTTTTATATAGGAAAAACCACATCTGATAAGGATCAGAGGCTCTCTCCTGAGGTACGAGGGTGAGGTTTTCGCTTCGCACCATGACTTGAGGATGAAGGCGGGTGCCCAGGACAAAGGCTATGGGGAATTCATTATTCAAGGAAGCTTTAGCTTGGGTTCGACCAAAAAAAACTTGTTGGAACGAGGTTGGCTATTCAAATTTAGAGTTATTGACCTAGATGTATCATATGCCTATGACACCGTCAAACCCCATCTTTTATTAGTAAAATACGCGATTGGATACGTTTTCGGATTGACCAGAACCAACTCCAACACTTCGTGCCTTGCTTTTTGGTATTTTTCACTTTGAATAGGTTTTTATCTACCGGAGCCCCGAGCTACCCATCTGATGCCTTTAAGCTTGACGAGAGGTACGCAGTTCCTCAGGGAAATAGCGTAGAATTAACCATAGGGACCACGTACCCCTTTTTATTGGTCCCGAGAGGAAATTGGACAAGGCACCTCATGTTTGAATGCTTTTGAACCAACCCGAATTTGACTCCTGGCTATCCCGCCTTCTTAAATCAGAATCATTTTGTGGAGCCGCGCTGCGCACCTCCACCTTTAGTTTGATATTGGGATCTTCTTTCGAACCGCCTTTTGATAGAGATTCTTTATCACAATCATTGTTTTCCAAACGTGGTCCAGAAAGGAAAGGTTTTACAGACATATAGACATACCCTTTCTTTCAGTTATAACCCCTATCAACCAGCCATCCCTTTCTTTTTATTTTGACCCGACCCAGAGCTTCTAGCTAATTTATGTTTCTTTATAAGGATGATGGGTTAGACAGGCTTACTTTTTTTAAGTTATGGCCTATCACTAGACCGATGGTGCAATGATGCATCCCCGGACAGCAAGCAGGACAAGCTTCAGGCCAGGAGGACCCCCCACATAGGAAGACCAGGTTTTATGAACATAACCTCACTAAGGAAAACAAATTTAGGCATGGAGTCGAGTTACCTATTTACAAAATTGAGTTCTTGAACCCAGATGGAGGGGGTGAATAATATGCCTTCAAACCCCCAAACACACATCTTTTATTTATAAAACAACGCTTTTGGAGACTTTTTTTATATCGATCGGAACAACCCATTTCCTACTTAAAAATGCTTGTTCGAGATCCCGGTGGATGGAGGGCCTCTGAACCCCAACAAATGAGGTTTCTATTTCTTAAATGAGTGGTTGGAAACGTTTTTTTTATCGACCCGACTAACCCAAGTTGGGTGCCTGCCTCCCACCTGGTAGGTGCCCCAATACGTAATACCCTTACAGTGAAGGTTTCATACAGCCAGCCAGATCCCTTATCTTTGAAGGAAGTGATTCTTGGGTGGGTGAAACATTGATTGCTTTCGTGCCTTGATCAGCCTACATGATGAAAGAAAGTTGGGGGCACAGGAACAACCAGTAGGAGTTGGATCGTATGTGGAAACTGCCCTCTTGGGTTGAATTGAATACAACCTATTTGATCTTACGTTTTTGGGTAGGCACTTTTAGCAACATTCATATTCACTTTTGTAGCCATAAGCCATGGGAAATAAGGACAATCAATCACCCCTGGATTGGATCCACAACAGTTTCTTCTGCCTTAAACTCATGGAAATGCACTAGGATGCCTAGTCGGAGTCTGTTCCACGGCAAGTACCTTACATGCATTCAATCAGCGAGTTGCCTAAAGAAAAATGCAAGTTATCAACTACATACTTACTTTTTGAACGGTCAGGCCTATACACATCCTCAAGGTAACACTATATAGAGCGCCCATTTTATGAGGTATGGGTGCTTTGAAGGAACCATTTGGGAGGGAGAACTAGTTTCAGCAGTGGAGGCTCATTCTGCGAGTGCAATTAAATTGCGTTGTATTTTATATGAAATTGCTTAATTCACAGTTGATCAAGAGCCTCCCAGCATAGTTTTCAATTCATTCTCTTCTTCCTTCAGAGTAGGGGGAGTAGCTGGGAAGACAAGCACATTCATTCTTTCTCTTGCCCATGCCAACAGGAAGGGCATTGAAATAGGCGGCTGGCTTAGGCAACCTTCCTTCCTTCTTAGGGTCGAGGGCTGGCTTTATTGAGTTGGGGACTGACTGTAAACGTCCTGTATCACGAAGCCCAAAACAATCAACAATATATCAGTGTTTATAAGCTAGCTTTGTGCTTTATCAATTCATCAATAGTCTCTTGGGCGATGGCACAACTGAAAGGTAAATTCTAAACAACCAATAAGTAGTACCCCTACAAGTGATGGTTTCCAAGCTCGTTCGTTCTCAATGTGGAGTCTGGTTGTAGTCAATCCAAGAGGGCCCACGACTGGTGATTGCTGTAGGTCCAACTGACTGGTCTTCCTGTAGGCTCAACCTTGTGCAACTGGAAGGGGTGGGTCGAACAAACTGTCTGTAGGGTTTTCTCACCCGACTTTGAAACTGGAGTTGCGTTTTGTTGAGTAAGTTGTGTTTCTTAGCGTAAATTGTCAACCCCGATTTAGAACTTCTGAGTTTTCTGCTTAAGAGGTGGGATCAGTTGAAGTAAAGGTGGGTCTCGAAATGTTTCCAGTCAATATCTTTAGAAAGAGTACAAGTGGTTAGAAGGGACTAACATTAGAAACGTAAGCATCTCAAGGTCATAGCAAAGCTGTCTTAATGGATCCCCCAATGGGTTGGCCAGATTCAGCCTGTCCCGACAAGAGGCACGGATAGTGCTAAGCATGATGTAAGCAAGTGTGATAGAAGCATATCCTGTCAATGTTGGTTGTCTTAATGAATCAATCATATATGGCTGGCTGGCTGGGTGAAGCTAGTCCCTGCCCCCGAAAAGCTAAATAGTGTTGCTACCACTAAGCATTCGGTAAAGCAAGTGGTGGAGCAGGCAACACTAAACTAAGTTTGTTGAGGCAGTTCAAAGTAAACACTACACAGGTTAGGTCATCGATTGAAGTAATCCTTGCAGCTTCAAAAGGTAATATGAATGTTATTAAAAGTTCCCAAGCCCCACTCACTCAATATCTAAACTCTAGGAGTAGTTCCTTAATTCAAGAAGGCGGTTCCAAGAATCCAACAACTTAGTTGTGCCACTGACAGTCTTCCAGTAGGCTAAAGTCAATAGCAATGTTGTAAGTTCCCAACCCGCCCAAGCATAAAAACCACCACACCATAGTGAGGCCTATTGATGGATGGCTACGTGGGCAGGCTTCAGTGTTGTTCATTTCGATCATTCGATCTTGAGCGTGGACAAAGACATTCTTTCAAAAAATTGATAATCGTTCCAATAATCATTTGGTTAGGGTTACTCCTGGACTTACCTTGCTTTGCTTGACTATGTGAAGGTTTAGCTAAAGCAGCTCTGTACATTATACGATGTCATGGGTCGTTTTTCGTTACCAGCCCAGTCAGGTATAGCAAATATTTATTCTTATTTATAGATTCTATTGGGGGAACTCTTTTTTCTCTTTATAGAATGAAGTCCCAAGAGGGGAAGGGTTAGTTGAACAAAAACAAGTTCTACGCTGCCTACTTCGTTTCAAATGGTTAGGATGAAATTCTTATTTGTCATCCCGCTCAATCATATCAGAATAGAATGGAATCATTGGATGTTCCAATAGAGATTTCCAAACCCCAATCAATTCTTTATTTTGGTAAACTAATTCTATTGAAATTGAAGTTCAATTCCGCTAAACCGTCACAGCACTATTGACAGATATTTGATTAAGCAACTATTTCTAACTACTATGGTAGGTAGGCTTCTTTTTTTCAGTGCAGTGAGGCTCCACTATTCTATTTATTTATGGGAAGGGTGGGGAGGGGAGTATTAATAAGAAGAGGGTTTATGAAAGGTTAATAAGCACCCAAATAGGTTAGGTAGGGGAGTAAGTAACTATTCGGTAGATAGGACCCGGACCCAGCCAGACATGCCCGAAAAAGGTATATAGAGGAGAGGTTCTTATTTGACGTTAATAAAATGCCTCCCTCCCTGCCAAAGTGAAGGGACGTGCATGACACCTGAGACATAATTCCTATCTCTAGGACAACATAGATGATGCTCGGCTGGACATTAATGGAAAGCAACCCACTTCACTCATTACTTTCTTGGCCTTGGCCTTTGAATTTCCCCTAGCTATGTATGGATGGGTATCGACTCAAGGTTCTTTGCCCTAGATTATATATACATACATACATACATACATACATACATACATACATACATACATACATACATACATATCGGGCAATGCTCGGCCAGAACAATAACAATAGTGGTAGATTAATTAAGCAAGTGTTATTGAATGCCTATGAAATGCTCTAAGTTTGGGGCATCAGTAAGTTGGGTGAGGGAGTATGGTTGGTCAATAGAACAGTAGGGTTGGTGGGAACACTTAAATAATGTGAGTAGGGTAAAGGTAAATCAATAGGAATAGTGTCTACCCACTAAGTTTAAGCAAGTGTTATTGAATGCCCATCCACCAATGTAAGGGGTTTATCATTCCAAAGGCAATTCTGACAATACAACGATCAAAGGATCCAAGGTTGGGATGTGTTGTAGGTCCAACTGACATTAATCCTTCCGGCTAAAAGGAATACTCAAGGTCTAAGTGCTAACCCACCCAAGCCAAGCAATACCTTCCATCCATCTTTCCAAGATCATCTGGCTGTATTGACTCAATCCAAGCAGTTTCAATCTCTGCTCCGTTGGCTATAGTTCCTCAATTCAAGAGGGCAGTTCCAACGATCCTGGTGGTAGCAGTCCAACTCCCATTCATCATGTAGGCTTCAAAAGGTAATTAATATGAATGGTCTAAGTGTTGACCCAAGCCCTTTGTTGTTGGGTATTTTACCCTACGGACTAGTAAGCTAGGGTTCTAAGCCTACATGCAGATCATGACCCTTCAGATTTAATCTTTATCCTTCTACCCAAAATCTCAACCCC
>JZKD02S0714950.1:182217-195994 GCA_000966675.3 Picea glauca | reverse complement strand
TAAATTCAAACTGTCATTTACATTCATTGACCTCTTCCTGCAGGTCCATTTACATCACATATTCATGCTTATGAGTTTTTCCATAGTCCTTGGCCAGTTCAGTTATATTTACAATATGGGGGAAATAGGGTGTTACACCGGAAGGGGCTGAGCCCTTGCTTGCCTCGCTGGCTTGGCTTTATTATATATATGGCGAGGCCCATAAGGAAGGAGAGAGGGGAATGAGAGACAGATCCGAATTGTCCGACCGACCCACCCCACTCGGCCTGGCCTACTCGGCTATTCCCGGAATTCAGACCGTAGACACGATCGGTGCCCATGTTCGTTAGCCCTCAAGTCGAGTGAGGACTACTTTTTCGATGCAAAAGGCCAAGAAAAAACAATCGATCAATCACGACTTATTTCCTTAGCTATAAGGCAAGGTGAGTCTTCGCTAGAAGGCCCTCTCTCTTTCTGAAGCCTGAGCTTCCATGGCCTTTTTCCTTGGCCTTATTGATGGCTGGTTGGGAGGCATTTATTGGGTTGCGTGCGTGTTACAGCACTAAGAAATACAGGTAGATCCGGGCCTTACAAAGCTAGGTCATATCTATCAAATAGCTAATTGGTTGGCTTGACGTCATTTCCTTCTTTCTCCGAAATAGTTCCTATTCCTCTAGCTTCGACGATGTTCTAGTTCGTTGAGTCTTGGAAGTTGGCTAACAAATATAAGAACCCAAATAAGTTTGATATATCTAATCCATCTTTATTCTTTCACTTTCGAATAACACCAACCAATTTGGTACTTTCATCTCACTTTCATGGTATAGAGATAGTATTTGGTGAAGAGACTCTCACTTTAGGTATCTCTCCATGGCCCAAAGTGGGAGCATCCTTCTCATTCATTGCTGGGGAATTAGCTCGATCCATGGCGGAAACAGCGAGAGGGACCAAGTGGTTGAAAGCATTTGACAGACTGGTAGCGTGCTAGCGAAAAATTGATGGTTGGAGGGAGGCGAATCCGTCTCTACTATCCAGAGGGCCCTAAAACCCCATATTCATTCGAAAAATCCATTTCAAAGGAATTTCTATTATGCTACTAGTTTCTTTTCAAGGTGAACCATAATTGGTGTAGTACCAAAATGCTTTTCATAAAAACTATTAATTCGTTACTGCGTCCATTTTGTTAGGAATTAGAGTAGTTATTCCATTATTACCGTGGCGTGTACAAAGATAGGGAGGGAATAAGGGTCTTTTCAGTGTCATTAGCAGGGCTTATTCTTGCTTCGCACTCCATTTAATGTGATATTCACTTCTTTCTTTATTTAGGAAACGTTTTCATGAATGAACTAAGAAGATAGTCTCTGTGCGTCATTCACATAGGTGGGATATAACCATTTGAAAGTCAATCTAAAGCCAATTTCCAGTTCCTCTCCGATCTAGTGCGTTCTCCTATATAGCGGTATCCATGCGATATTTGGTATGAAATCCTCCCTTTAGAAGGGTTGTTACGCCTTTCACTCCCTTGCTGATGTAGGTAGAATTATATACAGAGATAATAACCCTTTCTTTATTAATTCTTTATGGGATGGCGAGTCTTTTCCATCAGAAGCACTCACTCAAGAGGTCGATCCACATCCATCGTTATGAAATTCATGACCCACTTTCTTTCTTCGGGTAAGTGTGAACGAACTTTATTTCTATTACGACACACACAAAGTGAGGTGAGTGAGCTATCTCTCTCTTTCCCAGTTATTTATTGAATTTCAAAGGGCTATAGATCGACAATGTTGCGGGTCATCCAGTTATTTATATAGGTAATTTAGCGCATCATTGACTTTATTAAATGAGTGGGTAAAAATAGCAGTGAAACAATGTTGTCTCCTTATGCACTGACTTTATGCTAATTACCATGAAAAACAGAGTGGCGTGACGTCGGTTGAGCACTCCGTCCTAAGTCAGTCGATTTGGTGTGATCTTTTCATTAAGATATATCCTTATATTACACTGTTATTTTTAGCCCCGTCAATTGAGTCGTAAAGATTTTCATTGAACTTGGCCAAATAAGCTTGATCGATGTAATATTGACCCATAACCGGACTGCATAATGACACACATAAAAGGAAAGCCCCGTAACCGGACCAAAATCAATAATGACATATATAACTTACTTTCACTCTCCACCCTATTAGGCTATCGATTGGGTTTACCTTGATTTCAGGCCCGGTCCTTCCCTCAATCAGTCTTTCCTTGAGGGGAAGCACTCACTTGAAGTCTTCCCAATAAGCTTTGGAAAAAACAAATACGTATTTCCTTTGGGTGGTCTACTAGAAAGTTGGGGTTGGCTCTTACTAAATCATCAAACCGGTCTAGTCTAGCTCCTGATTCATGGATCCACTGAACTATGTATCACCCTAAGCACTTTCTGCTGACTAGATCCAATAAAAGGTGGAGCTCCCCTTCGACTCAGTATTAAGCTACGAACTTTCTGTTCTTTCTCCAATTATCACAAAAATGAAAAATCGCTTTTCACTCACGAGCCTAACCAATTCTCATGAACCTTTCACTCTTGGATCCTCAGGATTACGATGTTCGACCTTAATCCCACCTACCTACCTACTCATACAAGGTACAATTCTAATCAATAATTCTCTCCCTATGTTCTGATTCCTCTCTCAATTGTTCCTGTATCAGGGAGACATTGCTCTTAAGCTTTCATTTCTAGATACTCAGGCAAATACCTTTACTTACCGGTATGGCTGCCGGTAAGTATATGGTTCGTATCATAAAAGAAAAAGAGACCATTTTGGGTTTTTTGGTCGATGACACGACCACTTCTTCCATAGTGTGCACACACAACCTGTGGTATTCTCCTAATCGGTTTATGCTATTTCTTCACCACTCACACCTCCCTAATGAATCAAAAGGCTTTGACTTCCTCAGAAGCCTTCTGCGGTTCTCCCGCTAACCCCTTGCATCCGTGCGCAAACATGCATCTCCTTTTGGGTACTGTCTGACCCTTTCCCTCGGAACTCTCACCTTGTTCCAATTTCCTCAATTGACTGAGTACGAATCCCAGATCGCGCATCGCACCTACCTGGTTCCTGCAGCCAAGCAAACAGCATTAGGGACAGGCTACTTCAGTTATTCCGAGCCTTGCGGCGGAGACCCATACATCGGAGGAAGAAGCCGGAGGAAGATCAAGCATCTCTATCCGTTTATGAATCTCGCTTCCCCTATCTAAATAGTAAGCTCTCACCATCATGGTACAAGCAATCACACCTAGTAGTCCTAACCCCGACCACGTGCTCTAATCAATACTCTGAGCTACAGACCACATCTCCACTGAATCCGTTCCCAGGTCCCGGTAGAGCGAAGGGCCAAGCAAGATAGATTGGTTTGTGTCCCTCAAACCTGAATCAATGGCTTATTCATTGGGAGTTCCCTTAACTGTCCAACAAGCTCGATACTTGCTTGCTTCCTTCGGTGCCCTTGCCTAACGTCGGCCCTTTCATTCATTTTAGTTGTGTGTGTGATCCCCAACCTATTGATTGATGGTATCCAATCCCTCCTCATTCATTCAACATGTTTCATGCCTTCAACTAACTAACGAGCCTCATGTTTGTTTGTGTGTTGGAACCTGATTATCTAATTCCATATTGATTAGCAGACCTTTACTATTACCACCTCCTGCTGTAACAATCATATTCCGATAGGTATGATACATTCATATCCCTCCACTTGACTAGGATATCCCTCCCATTTCCCATTGTGCGTTAGTTTTGCATCCATCAGATTCTATCGAAGAAGAAGAGACAGAATCTAAGGACTCAACCAATAGTTCCGATCAAGCCGTATGATTGATATAGCCAACCACCTTGAATGAAAGACAGACAATGATTCGAGTAGGGTTTCCACCTAGCTAGAATGTTCATTTGACCCACATCATTCATCCATCAATAGTATTGGTTGGTAGGTCTTGAAAGTGTAGTTTGGTGCATTGTCTTTCTCTGTATTGGATCAATCCATCCAGTCCCTCTCGATCGAGAATATTCTGGCATAAATAAAAGGAATGGTTTTGGTTAGAAGTGTTCCATCCCGGAAAGTAAAGGGTAATAAATATATTATTTGTTGCCTTCCTTTAGACCTTACT
This sequence comes from Picea glauca, assembly GCA_000966675.3. NCBI lineage: Eukaryota > Viridiplantae > Streptophyta > Pinopsida > Pinales > Pinaceae > Picea > Picea glauca. The sequence continues at coordinate 191,865 of JZKD02S0714950.1, read as the reverse complement.
AACTCGGATTGATTCCCAATGGAGGGTAGTAGGGTGGTAATCTTCGCTCCCAACTATATCTCTATGGGGTTAGAGGGGACGATTAACTAAAACCAACTATCTATCTATGGGTACAATTGAACAACTGGCATGCATGGAATCCAATAGCTAGCATGCATGGAATAATCTGATAGAGAGAATGGCTGTACTAGGTAGGGGAAAGGCAACTGGCTGATCAACAACCCACCCTGAAGGAAGTCAGAGACATTCTCGATAGCTAGTAAACATTCATTCAATAGGTTTGATGCCTCCCTCTACTATTATATGTAGTAGCAGCTACTACGAACAACCAACCTTGGGATAGAGGAAGGATGGCTCAAGTAGCTCGAATAGCCAGCCGTGCGGAATGATTGGAAGAAATAAATGGACTTTTCAAGAAGTCTTGAGTTTCAGTAAGTCCTGCGTGATTGATAAATTGAGGGGAATCAAAAATAAATCCGTGTGGATTAGGAGAAAATATTATTAAGCAGCAAAGGTTTTTGTTTCGATCTTGGTGCAAGGTACGGATAGAAACAGAATCACTCGCCTTTCTTAGGGAGGGCAAGGGGTTGAACAACGGACGGGGGATAGACCCCTTTTATGTATATGCTTTTATGATTGAAGGAAGATGGATTATATTGAGGGAATCTCATTGCCCAGTGTGCGAGTCTTGCTTATTGAACCTTCCGGGCGACAAAGACCTCCACGGGAGATATTGTTTCCAAGTGTCCAAGATAGATGTACTCCAGACGAGATAAGATATGTCCCCTATCGATCCTCCGAACGAGATTGATTATGTTTCCCATGTTCCCCACCAAAATAATGAGATTGAGCCAAGTTGACATCATAGCTATATTTACCCTTCAACGGCCAAGAGGATAACTTACCCATATTCCCCCAGACGGGGGGGGGCTTTCCACTACAGAACATTAGTTCCTACAGCACTGACCCCTACGGAAACATAGTTCCTCCTACCTCGATCAACTAGATGCAATTATGTCGCGTTATATGTCATTCACCCGTTAAGCATCATACATTCATAGCCCATAACCAACAGTCATTGTGGCTAGTCATAGCCATACAGGCAGTCTACAGATAGTCATAGACAATCAGAGCTGCTAATCATAGTCGATCATAGCCAGGCATAGCCATACACTCTTAGCAGCCATACCCAGGAGAGAAGAAGAGAATAGAAATGAAGTAACCTATTTGACTACCATACTCGAGAGAAGGAGTAGTTCACCCATCTCCAATGAACAGATTTATTATGTTCAGGGATGATTTTAAGGATGGAAATTTATTTTAAAATGTAGAAAGATTGGCAAATATTACTAATCCTTCGTATGCCAACTATAAATGATTGGTGATATTTTTGTAAAAATATTCAAATTTCTAAGGATTTTATATAGTTTTTATAAAATTTTGGCGATTTTTAAGGTAAAATAATTTTATCCTATAGAATTTGGGCGAATCATTTTAAAATAACGAATCTAATTTTTTGAAAAACCATGGAAAATTAGCCCATGAGCGAAATTTAGCCCCTAAAATCATCCCTGATTATGTTACCATGTTCCCATGTTTCCAGGTTCTTAGGCATATGATCCGGGTTAAATAACTTGCTTTTGTTGGAGCCAAATATATGATTTCATGCATTTCAGGTGATTGCATCCCATATTGAAACAGGCATCCAGGTTTGATAAGTCTAGTTTCTCTAAAAAAAGATTCCCAAACACGCTTTGGACAAAGGCCTAGAATGGTGTTAGGCGTGGAGCGATACATTTCCATCCATCGGGGTTAATAACTTACTTTTATCCTTAGCAAACTTGATGAATTATGGCCTCCTTTCCATTCAGCCTCCTTCTAGTTATTATCATAGTTGGGATCATGGTTACAGGATGAGTATCGAGACAAATAAAAAGGTAAGGTTATCACTTACTTACCTTCATAAGAATTGAGGGGAATAAATCAAGGGCGCATATCTTCCCAAACTATAACGATTTGAATTGAGGAACGTAGTCGCTCGACCATAAGGGAGAGGGAAATAAATAAAGGGCCAGGACCTTACCTTCTAGCTAGCGAATTGAGGGGAATAAATATAGGTGTGACCTAGTAAGGTGAAAGAGAAGTCCACCTTACCTCTCCTTTCTTAACCGCTCCCCACAACTGCCTTCTACAAGTAATTATGATACATAGATAGTAAGGGCTCCTTTCCTACTATACCCCTCATTGCACTAAGAAACTCCTTTCCTACTATTCTCGTTGCACTAAGGAAGAGCTCCTTTCCTATTACCCCTGACTCTATTCTATTCCTTTCGATATCGAGTAGGGTTGATTCATGCCTCGTAGTTTCAGTTTAAAGTGTAATTGATTAGGGACCAGCGACATTAAAGTAAGCAGGATCTGAGCTAGTTGATTCTAGTTGATCGAGTGATAGCAGCAGCTTCCTTGTTACCACCTCGCTTAGCATCCATTTTAGTTTGATAGCTATAGATCGTTTCTTCAGTTTACCTATAACCCGTGAATGATTCAGTTGCTCGTTAACCACCATCAACATAGGCGTAGACTTATTCGGCACAATAGGAAGTTCGAAAGCCAGAAAAATGTAGATGCAAATACAAAGCCACTACTTTGAAAGGATATTGTAAGATAGAATATAAGGGTGATAAGGAACTGGGCTTTGCTTACCTTCGATAGCTCAAGGTCATCATGTTCAACCTAGCTCAGGTAAGGTAGTTCCAATCCTTTTCATAAGGTAAGTACAACGCCCTATTTTTCGATGAAAAACCTGATCTAATCACTTATTCTTCTAAAAGGGTTCTCAAAGTACCCTTTAACTTAGTGGTTCTTTTCTATGAGAGAGTGAAAGAAAACTTTTTAATAAAAGCTAGATGTAAATCGAGAGATCTACCCCTCTAAGATTGAGAATTGGTTAATCGATAAAGAGCATGCTCAAGTCTAAGTGCTCCTTTGCTTGCTCAATCCCGGTTTTTTCTTCGCTAACAAGAACACACATCGAAAAGGAATCAAACTTTAGAGTGTTGGGTCAGTTGATTTTCTCTTTATCTCATTGATGATTCAACCTCCGATATAAATCTCATTGAAAGCCTTCATTTCTCGTTGAAAATCCCTACCCCAATCCCTACTCGCTTAGGTCAGGTTTTCCAGTGATATAATGAACGAAATCATCAAGCAACATGCAACTTATCCTCCTGAAGAGCACTAGCGGCCAACACTAACTCTATTGAATAAGCCACTGCTTATCCCTAACTCGATCAGTCGTTGGCCGGAAAGGGGAGGAGGATAATACCACTAACACGATCACGACAATTAGAAGGTAAGGCTCTCGAATCGGATTTTTCTTTCTTTCGATGCTATCATGAATGAAAACAACGACCACTGAACTCTTTTTGCTGTTCGAGAAGCCCTGATTCATTTAGTATGGAGGACAAGTGTCTTGAATATGAGCATTTGAAAGAGGTCCTGGCTCGATCGATTGATCTTAGAAGAACATCAAAGAAGAAAGATGAAATGCACATTTGATAGATTGATTTGAATTAGGGCTTCAACAAGCAAAAGAGAGGGGATTAGGGCTATTACTATTATCCTACCCCGAACCTGGTTGGTTTGGTTGTGGGTGGTCTCATAGTCTTAATATAGTGATTTGGCTCTCTGAATGCGAGCAGCTGTGAATGTTTTCTATAGGGGTATTAGACACCCTCGAGGTATCTATTATTTCATTTTCTTTTGACAACCCAACCCTCCTTGATGAATCAATGCTCAAGACTTTGATCCATAGCAAGAATGATGTCGTAATACATATTTAGAGATATATAGATGAAATTATCCCCTAGCCACCACTATATTATACACATTGATTCAATGGATAGGGGTTAGTAGTTCTCATTCAATGGAATCACTTCTAACCAGTACCGATCTCTATTTATCTTCTGGCTTGTTCTTTGCCAGTTATTAATACTATGTGTCCATTTTTGGCCCGGGCTCTTAAGAGCACAAGAGGTCAGCCCTCAGGGGTAACTATATCCAAGCTTGATGGCTTGAGTTCTCTCTCTTGATCAAGAACATGAGAGAACACATGAGAACATGATTGATTCATTCGAGTGAGCACTCAATCAAGAACAATATAAAGAGCTAGCTTAGAGCTTTCCCATGAATCAAGGTCCCCCCTACCTAAAACGCCAGGATCATACTTAAGGGGGTCCAGGCTTTGACTGGTTCGTGAACGTCCATGACCACTAGTTTCCCTCAGTCCAAGCTCCATTCCCCTCGCTTGCTTAGTAAAGGGATAACCAGTCAAGTCCTCATCCCCGCAACCTTACTGAAGTGAAGCGCATACATCATCATGATTTTATGGAGCTCCAAATATAGATATATGCGCCCTGAACTAGACCTCTTCCAGGAAGTATTGTAGCAATTTGACCCTGACAGATCATAGGTTGACGCTACCAATGAATTCTAAAAGGGAGTTGTGATGCCTGCCACATTCAGGGGGACCTGGCGGACAGACGGGTCGCCCCTTGTCCTCAACGTGCGTGTATATTGCTGCTATAGGGACAATCTTGGTTCTCCTCGACGGGTCACCAGGGCATGAAGACTCCACCAAATCAGACTACAGTGAACCAGTGTAGCGAAGGCGACCGATGGAGTTTTAGTCTCCATGGCAGGAACAAGGCGCTTGGAATGCTAAGAACAGAGTGTACAGGTCCTTACACTGGAGCGGGATCGGAATAGGATCAACACTATGAAGCTAGGGAGCAGGATCAGAATAGGACAAACACAAGATAGGGCCAAGTGATGAAAGCAATCCGAATTACGCTCTATAAATCAAAGGGAGGGCACGAAGACTCGCTATCGGACAATGAAACCGCTACTATATAGGCCTGGGCAAAGCAACGGAAAGGGGAGGAAATGAACAGAGCTAGCTCTCCTTCAAGCAGGGCCTCTCCATCATGTGGTTGAACCTATAGTCTCCAAGCTAATGGGATGGCCAGCAGCCCTTCCCCTCAAAATTTGTACAACCTTCACTCCCAGTTTGAGGTCATTGCTTGGTCTCCTATGTATGTATGTGTTGGTATGCGCCTATATCTATAACCTGAGCTCCCACTCCCGCCCAAATGCAGGAACTCACTCTACCAAATCACCGAATATGCCCGGACTTGTTCGTATCATTCTTCGCGAAGCTAGCATGGGTGAATGTCAACCAGTGACTGGCCAACCCTCTCACAAGGTAGGTGACTAGCCTCCCAGCTTCGCGAAGCAGAGCGCAGGCCCATCCATGTGATCCTTGGTTGTCCCCTCCTCCCTAGTGATGGGGGCAGGATCAATAGTTTAGGCTGGCATGGTATCTCTAGATCATGGATTCGTGATGCTGGCGGTTAAGGGAATAGTTGTCTCATACGTGATCCGTCGTACCCTACAAAAAGTCTTCCTTGATATGTAATTCTTTATTCTCCTTCCTCCCTTACCATTTCCCTTACAACGAAACATAAAATGACCTCTGAGTAACAGTAGCCGGAGATGACTAACACACAGAGCAGTCGATGCACACCGACAGTGTCAACATTAGCTAGGTGGTCACTCTTCCTCTCATGCCTGGGCCTCGAGGTACGCCCCTAGTCGCATCATGCCTAGTCTGAAAGTGTATGTATTCCCGTCATAATCAGATCGAAAATAGAAATCCTTGGTTGTTCAATACTGACCTGTACCGAGCACAGCATGCAGCCATCCCGAAGGTAAATAGAAAGTCTTTGTAGATGCTATACGTGGAAGGGGAAGGCACTCCTTCATCCATCAGGGATGATGAATTCCCAATTCCCAATTACAAATCGACCCCCGACCGAGAATAAAGCCCTATTACCACGTCGACATTAGTGGTTTTAAAAATGCAGTAGCTATGGCCTGGCTAGAAAGAAACCATCCACTCAGGCCGAGAGGCAGAAAAGCAGGTAATATTTTATCTTAGGTGGCTTGATGAATTGTTTCTGCAGCTTTGACCTGATCCCTAATGCTCATTATACATATGTAGGGCCAAACAACTAGCCCGTTCCTTCCATGCATTCCTAGTAGCCAAGTTAGGCCCGTGATTGAGCTTTGTTCATTAGTCTGTGATTGGTTCCATCTTTCTATCAGGTGACCTACTGTAGATCGGGGCGGGTCAGCTCTTCCCATGTCCAATTCCCTTTCCATCATGATCAGGCCCTCCTCTTCGAAAGTAAAGCAAAGATCATGTCAGGTAACGCTCTCAAAGGTCACTGTTTTTTCTTCTAAGGGTCATACAGAAAGGATAATAGCGAGTTAAGGACACGGGCCAAGCTGTTACGCGAGCTTCACCCCCCCCCCATGTCGAGGTAGCCAATTGTCAATCAGGTCCCGACCACCTTATTTGCTAATGTAGCGGGATCACCTGAATGGAGGGAGTGATATAACCTTCCCATAGGGGCCCTCCCAATGATTAGTGGTTGACTTGACATGCCAGCTGGGACCTGACCTCTTCGTTGTTATATACGTAATATGACCAAGGGAGCTTAACGGATAACTGCAAGGTAAGGGTGTTTTGGTACCGCGTATGAGCTTTTCAATGGTAGGGATGATCGACGACGCAACGTGTAGGGGTGCTACTTTCTTCTTCAGCTGAGCACGTGTAGTGGTGCTTATTGGCTAATGTCTGTATTAGTCTGCTGGAACCAATACTTGTATGGTCTTCTCTAGCTTTTGATACCCTTGTTTTATTTATATACCACAGTTCCAGTTATCACGCTGGGGTGCATGTCACATCGTCTTTGTTCAGTCTTGTTACTATGCCTCATCTCTATACGACCGCAAAGGCCTGATCGATACAACAAAAGTGTTCTTACCCACCATTTGGCACTATTCATTCATTGATAGTGATTGCTGTGTTTTATAGGTAAGGTGATACGTCGTGCGTAGCTTTGCCTATGCACCCCTCCCATTCTGTTACACATTACTGTTAGATATTTATTATAAAACAACAGGCAGAGGTACGCTTGGGAAGGATGGAGGAAGGAAGAGAAGAGATGAAGTAGAGGTTGCAAGCTCCCCCCTGTTGATCCGAGAGAGGGAGAGCCGCATGCGATGGTCATGAATGAAATCCCAGAGCGAATGAAGATAGATGTTTATGTTGGACTGGGAAGGGAAGGAATGACCCGCATTGAGTTTCTTATTGGAAGGATTGAGGTTCTTACCAGGCACTCGCACCTGCACCACCAAGCTAGCAAGAAGTCCTTTCATAGCTAGAGTAATTAGACTGGAAGAAATATGAATCGTCTAAAATAAGAGGTCTAACCCTTCCAATTCAGTAATAACAGTTGCTTGTCTCTTATTAGCTTGTATCTTATCTCTTATTGGTATTGGGAAGGAAGCCTATATAAAGCCTATTCCCTATATTGCCTTTCTAGCCTAGCTTTCCTATCGAAGTGGAGCAACTTAGAAATTAAATATTTCTAATCAACAAAGAGCCAAAACATAGTTCATCAAAAGAAGTGAACCGAAGGAACATGTTACCAACAGTCTACCAATAGCCCCATGCGACCAACAGTTATCACACTGTGTTGACTCTGTTTCACCCGGCATCCCAAGCAATTCCATCCATCAAAACACCGAATGAGATATCGACGTTTACCAAGTTTCCACCAAATGATAGAGAAGTCTGCACTGCCAGTCAACGAGAGAAAGAAGTCCGCCAGACGAGATGAGACTAGCGATACCATCACAACAAGAAAGATTTACAACAACTGTTTGCTTGTTACATATGTAAATATACATTTTGAGGATCATACGCAAAGATATCCAGGGAGGGGCTAGAGCCAGTATTCAAGGAGGAGCTAGAACGGGGTAGAGGGGCTATGTGCAATATATTTAGTATTGGAAATTATATTTATAATTAGGTATTCTCTTCGCTTTAGTGAAGATAGTAGTGCTCGTTCTTGAAATGATACTTATAACTATTCCAACTAGTTCTTCTTAGCTGCTCTTAGCTTCGCTAATATCTAAGTTCTGTTGTTCTCTCTATTCTCTTCGCCTTAACATTAGTGCAAAACAAGTAGTTGTAGTAGTGCTAGTTATTCCAACTAGTTGCATTAGTGCTTAGCTTTGCTCTAAGTGCCTCTTCTATTAGCCTTAACATTAGTGCAGTAGTTCTTCTAGCTATAGTTCAAAAGCTCTCTTCTATTAGTGTATAAGTTTTTTGCCTAAACATCCGTGCAGAAGTAGCTATAGTAAGTAGTGCTATAAGACTTTCTCTCTCTTTCTTTATTTTCATTGCATTCAAATATGAAATATTGATTTCAAATCATTACATTATCTCATATATAAAGGAAGCTAAATCTCATTTCTAAGGCAGGGCAGTTAGAAGTTTATGTGAATGGATGCCGGGAGAAATCCATTATATGCCCATTTTAGCACCCTGGAAACGAAGGAAGAACTTGCCACAGGTTACTTGCCGCCAACACAGAAAGAGTTCGAAGCCACCTGAGTAATTATTTATTGAAGGCCAAAGATAGATAGATGTGGGAGTAGAGGTGGTTCACCGGACGGAAAGAAGAAGGAGGTGCTTGGATGGAAGGGGAACATACACACTGGTATACCAGAAGCACACAGCGAACCGAAAGCAACGAACTTAACACCCCCCCCATTGGCCCCTAAAAGATGCGAAACGATATAGATTTTACGAGATCAGGCTTCGCAGAACACAACACTAAGCGGGACCAGGCTTCGTAGAACACAATGATAGGAGGCTCTTAATAGCATCATAAGTGGGGGTGGGGCGTCTGCTGGAATTGGAATGTCTTTTCATTCACTGCCCCAACTTCTTCCTTTTCCGGACCGGAAAAATCACACCTAAGAAGGAGTAAGGTGCCTCTCGTCTCTCATACAGTGAAATGCTTACCCGATTTCAGTCTATTCCATCCTGGTTTATTGCCCAATCAGTAATGTTTCAGATCTGGCTCTTCCCCTAACTAAGTAAATCTCCCAAATGAATCTGTATCTAATGGATTTGACCCAGATAATTAATAGTACTCGAATATTATCCCGATCCCCTACTATTAGAACAAGGGTTGCATGGCAACACAGTCCCTGTCGAGTTAGTTGGGTGCCGACTTAGTTGGGAAATACATGTTGAACATCATAGATACATTTAACTGCAGATGTAATAAGGATGGTGAGTTAATTGGGAAACACATGTTAAACAACATCAATACATTTAAATGTAGATTYAATAAGGATGGAGAAAATCAAAGAAACGTCTTTGAGATTAWTTTTTTTTWTATATGACAAAAAGTTGAGATTGAGATTGAGATTAAAAATTATTATGGTATGTATGGTCTTTACTACCATCYAGGTACTATGTCTACAAAAGAATTAAAGCTTAATAGSCCACTACTTTAGGTACTTGCAATAAAATGAAAGTTTGATTAATACTGATCAACATATATTAAAGTAAATCTATAATGTTCATTAAAAATGGCAAAGTTCCTGCCGAACTTGTTTGAAATTGGAAAGATGGTGAAATTCAATTTAATTGAGGACTCTTAATAAGGTAGAAAAATTCCAATGTTGAGGTATGAGTACATTAGTATTCCAATGTTGTAGTAT
>JZKD02S0714950.1:80129-135201 GCA_000966675.3 Picea glauca | reverse complement strand
AAAAGATGGGAGTTCAGTTAAAGAGAGCAGAATATCTTATTGGCCAGAAAACTCTTATCTACGTATTAACAACATAGAAAATAAATGTGGGGGCGGAAGGATAAATAGAAGAAAGCAGGTCTATTATCTATGGATTAACAATGAGATCGATAAGGGCTAGGTTGGGTTTGGTTGGAAAGAAGAAAAGGTTGGTTTGTCTGGTTGGCAGTAATGAAGGAGAAAGAATCTTCATATACGGAAAAAGAATCTACTAATCRAAAGMAAGCAAGGTTGGTTGGAAGGCTAATATTGATAATGWCTGGCTAGAAAGCAAGGGGTTGGTCRGCTAGTCATAATGGTTGGTTGGAGGGTCAAGAAGGTAAGGCAAGGGAATCAATCAAACTAAGAAAGAGAATGGGTTGGGTGCAGTTCTCATTTCCAATAGACTACTCCCAATTATTAGATAGAATCTCGTTCATTCATGCTCGATTGGAACTGACTCCCTATTCTTATTTAAGGGCTAATCACGGGAGTTGATACTTAGAAGTGAGTGGTGAGCTTCCCGTATATTATTAATTGCCCCTACTATTATTAAAGGTTTCTAGATAACCTACTATTATTAACTATCCAACCTACTATTGAAAGGGAAGTCATAATCAGAAGTTGTTGTCCCTACTATTCTATTATTAGCAGATATCTATAAAGGAAGTTATTGTCCCTACTGTTATCACTCCAAGAAACTCCTTAGGGTTGTAGGCTAAGGATGCTTGGTAACTCAGAAATAATGTGTGTATATGCTTGGAACAATGGGGTCTTTAATGATCAATGTAATAGACAACTCATACATCTAAAGAAACAATGCTTTCAGGGAACAATAATCAGATCAAGTAAATTGAAAGGAGAGGATGAAGAACACTATTCTTGATTGCCAAATACAACTGAATGTAGGGCTTAATGCAAGATAGAGAGAAATCCTTTAATTTCAAGTCTATGAGCTCAATAAAGAGATAACAGTCTTCATGAACTAAAATAAACTGAAACAAAGTACAGAAAGGGAAAGATGGATAATTCTGATATTGAAAACGAAAGGAAACTGAACTTTATTTCTGCAAATAAGAGTCTATACATTGGCACAAAATATCTCCCAGTTTGAACCCTTGTCTCTTAGAAAAGATAGGCATTTATAGTCTTTTAAAATAAATTTTAAAGATCCTAAAAACTTGGATCTGTATCTAAAAATAGCAATTCAAATCTAACTAAACAGCTTGATAATAAAGACTTAATGACTAAACTAGCATTCAAATTGTCTTCAATCTCAAACTTCGACATCTATATTCTTCAGTTTCTGGAATCTGTGGTGTCATGAAACATGCAGAGGCACCTGTCTTGGTAGATGGATTTCTTCAGTTGTTCATAGTAGATACTTTAGGAGTTTTGTTTAGCATGTGGTTCTCAAAATTCCCTCGAATCTCTAATGCAGAATCCTTTGCAAGCGAGTTGTTATACTCTTTATACTCTGGAACTTCTTTATAACCTGTGAAAAATAACCTGCTCCATCTTTAGCTTCCAAAAATGTTTTTTCTGCTTTCACCAGCTAACTCGCCTTATGATTCGCTGGTTAGCTGGTGAAAGTGTTGCCTTTCACCAGCTAACTGGTTGCAAAATTACGCTGTGCGCTGGTGAAAGATCTGCCTTAGCCCAAAATGAACTTTCACCTCCAAAACTGCGATTTCAACAAAAACTCAATGTGTCTCTGCTTTATCCCCTTGCATGTTCACAACAACTTGAGCAAGCACTTGCAAATCTGGGTGTGATTTTTTCTTTTGCTTCAATTTGTTGATTTTCCTTTTAAGGCGCTTTGCTAGCCACCATAGGCTGTTGTAGTCTTTGGTGGTCTTCTGTTTTCTCTTCTTTTCCTTGACACTTTCACGAGCCAAATTTTCAAATGCAGCATTGGTTTCTGCAAAATTATTAGACAGCTTCTTGTATCTCTCTTTTATTACCCTCTCTAAGACCTCCTGCTGAGCGATCACTTCTTTGAGATGCTTGATTTTCTATGTTTTCTTCAACTTAGTGCTCTTTGATGTTTCTCCTTCCTCAGTGTGAGTAAAGGTGTCATAATTTTGTGCAAAATCAATTGAATGTTCAGGACTCTTGATGACATGGCTCTCATCTTCTTGCTTTGGTTTTGAGTCTGTGTAGGGCAGGTTTAAGATGTTTGTTCTCCTCTCTGTAGGCTGCTCTGTAGTAGTTTCAAAATTCAATTTTTTCTTTGACCTGTGAGATTTCACACCAGAGATTCTATCTTCTGGAGGTCCTGGAAAGGTTCTCCTCTTCCTCGAGTTGCTTTGAGGAGTCAATTTCTTCTTTCTTTCCTTCCTCTGTTCATTTGCAGGTTGAGTTTGAGTTTCAAAACCCTCCCAAAAAAGAAAATGTTGCTAGGTCCTTCCCTTCTGTCTTAGCTGTTCCAGAATGATCAATTTAATAAGGCCAAAGTGGCACAAAGTGTTCTTCATGCTTAGGGGTTCAGCTCTAATCTTTTTACAGACCTTAGTTAAGATCTTATGCAAGAAGAAAGTCAGGTTTATGAGAGTTTTACCTGTGAAATGGTCTAAGAGCTTGAAGTGATACAACATCAGTTTGTCATACCTGCCTTTTGAATTTATGTAGAGTTGGATGCCCTTAAACAAATCCTGCCACTCTTCTTCTAAATGGGAAACTGGCATGCTCTTCTTCCATGCACTATGTCTGAATTCCTCCTTCAAATATGCTCTGAAATTCAAGTTTTTAGTGGTAGTCATTTTGAACCAACTCTGGCCCAACCTTGGTAAGCTGGTCGCTGCAGAAATGGCATCTTCATCCACAATGATCTCCAAGGACCCAACACAAGCCTTATTCCCGTCAAACGTTTTAGCAAACGCTTCTGCTATGGATTGATGACAACCATTTTGTAACTTTTCAACAAATTCGATACAACCTACGTTTGAGAAGTGTTTCTGAACTTCTGGATGCGTCTGTAGGAAGGATATACTGTCCAACTCTTTTCTCAGTAAAGATCCACTGCGTCTCCTCGCCATCTGCAACTCAAAACCCGAAACGACTCTGCACACCAATCATTGCAAACTGTTGTTCGGGCCGAGGTCTTGCGCTGGTGAAAGCACTCGGCTCTGTCTTTCAACATTAGAAACTTAGCATACATTTGTGAGTGATGTGTGTTAGGGAAGCGATGAACCGATTTGATGTTGTCATCCAGGTAGTACAGCTCCTGTACCTGCGATAATGGATTCAAATTCGTCATTTCTGACGCCATGAGTGTGAAGCATGCGTCACTAAACAAGATCCGCTTTGTAATCCTATTTTGACGTGCAAACCCAAGTCTCCGTCATTATCCACTTTCACCAGTGCATCATTCTTGATTGCATGACGTGGGATGATCATGTCATCATTAGATTTTTAAAACATGGATAAAACGCACGTGATTCCCGCTTTCACCAGCGAATGGCCCATGGGAAGCACTCCTTGGCTGTTGAAAATCACCGCTTTCACCAGCGCACAACCCATGAGAAATGCTCCTTAGCTGTTGAAACTCACCACTTTCACCAGCTAACCATTTCCTTTAAAACATTCGTTAGCTTTTGAAAGCGCTTTATGAAAATTTAAAAGAGAAGACCTTTATGAGTCGTCTTATTTCTAAGACAAAAATCAAAACCTAAGTCTTACTGCTAGAAAACTCAAAACCAAATTTGAAAACACTACCAATAACCATGCTATCAACCACAAAATGCAACCATAATGACGGATTCATTTTGGGAGCTAACATTTGGCTCCAACCGGGATGGGCATCTCCCTGTGAGGTGACCAAGAACCTAGCTAGACTCAGTAGCCTTTATTACAAAATTTGAAAATAAATCTGAAAAAAATAGTTTTGCTGGTACCATTGGGCATGGAGTTATTCAAGTGACAGAAACAAAGAAAAAATAATTGAAAAATAATATGTACAAGTAGAACAACGATTTTAAGAAAAGCCTTATGAAAAATAGGTCTTTAGAAAACGCCCGTTGAAAGGGCCACCTGCTATTTCCTCACCTGAAATATTTTGGAGAACAAAGGTATTGTTTTGCTGCACCACTGTTATGACAAAAGGACCTGTCCAAAGAGCCTCAAATTTGGCGTGTTTCCCTTTCTCTTGCCTTTCTACATCCCACTTTAAGACTAAATCCCCTGTTTTGAAGACATTTGATTTGACTTTCTTATTGAAGATCTCCTTGATTTTTTCTTGAGGTAATTCTGTTTTTTCCAAAAGCTGCTCTCTATCTTGCTATAGCTCTACCAAATTATGAATTCTCCGAGTCAAATCACTTGGTTCATAATTAGTTTCTTGTAAAAACTTTGCAACCGGTAGTGCAAGATGAACAGGAAATATGGCTTCAGTACCATATACCAACTTGAAAGGAGATGTACCAATTGATTTCTTACATGTGACCCTGTCATCCCACAAAGCAAACTTCAGCTTGGAATCCCAGCCTCTGGCATTTTGTTCAAGAAACTTCTTTATAATTCTGACTAAACTCTTGTTGGATGACTCAGCTAAGCCATTCCCTTGCGGATAGTAAGCAGTGGAATGTACCAGCTGAATTCCCAGCTCTTCACACAATTTCACCAAGTGTTTATCTTTGAATGCAACAACGTTATCAGTGACCATTCTCTTGGGGCAGCCAAATCTGGCAAATATGTTTTCTTGCAGAAAGTTTATGATGACAGTATGATTGGCGTTCCGGGTGGGAATAGCCTCAATCCACTTTGTAAAGTAATCGGTGGCAACCAGGATCCACCGGTGCTGACCACTAGAAGGCGGATGAATTTCACCTATGAAGTCCAAGCCCCACTGTTGGAAAGGCCCTGTGACCACTATAGGTTTGAGGGGAAGAGACTTTAGTTGTTGTTTACCTTCAAATCTTTGATACTTGTCACATGTTCTCACAAACTCACACACATCTGAAAATAAGGATGGCCAGTAGTAACCAGATCTTAAGATTTTATGTGCATTGGTTTTCCAATAGTGATGTCCCCCGCATTCACTATTATGGAATTCAATCATGACCTTAGCTGCTTCTTCTTGATTTATGCACCTCAACAATAAACCTATTGGATTTTTCCAGAACAATAAGTTGCCATTGATGCATAAATTTATGGCTTTGAGCTTCAAAGCCCTTCCTTGTGTTTTTGTCAAATCTGATGGGACTGATAAAGTTTGCAGAAAATGAATAATATGACTATACCATTTGCAATCAGCTAAGTGAGCTGAGACCTGCATTTCTTCACCTTCTTTATCCTTTGAAGACTGAACGTTTTCTGCATTAATGTTTACCAGATTTATTTCGAGCAGCCTGCAATTTTCTTCTGCCAGAAGTTTGGCAAGGCCCTGACCCTTCACAAGTTTTGCTGGTTTAATTTCAACGTCAAATTCAATCAACTTTGCTATCCACTTACTCATTTTTCCATCTATGTCGGGTTGTATAAGCACATCTTTAACTGAACTGGAGGGGACGAAAGCTATTACCTTTGCCTGAAGGATGTAAACTCTGAAAGCTTTCAATGACTTGATAAGCGCATATGCTTGTTTCTCCAACAATTCATACTTTACCTTTGCGTCCCTCAAGACCTTACTGAAGAAGGCAACCGGTTGCTCCTGATCATCGACATTTTTCTGCAAGAGCACTGCTGCGATTGTATCACTTGAAGAAAAAGAAAAAATGTAAAATACCTTGGAGAAATCGGGGCTGATCAAAACAGGGGCTATTGTGATGGCTTCCTTGATGGCATTGAAAGAGTGTCTGGCTGCTTCAGTCCATTTTACCTCAGAGTCCTTTCTTAACATAGCAGTGATATGCTTTGCGAGTTCTGCAAAGTTCACTATAAACCTTCTGACAAAGTTTAAAGTCCCAAGGAAAGACTGAATGTCCTTCTTTGATCTAGGAAGAGACAGATTTTTAATTGCTTCTACCCTTTTTGGGTCAATTTTCACCCCATCGGATGAAACAATATGCCCAAGTAATTTCCCTTCCTTTAGTGCAAAATTTGATTTTTTTGGATTAAGAGAAATGCCATACCTTCGACATTTTAGAAATGTCATTTTTAAGTGTTGCAAATGAAGTTCATGGTTGTTTGAGAAAACAGTGATATCATCGAGATATATCAGGACAAATTTATCTTTCTCTCCAATGAAGGCAATGTCCATTGCCCTTTGGAATTTCGCTCCTGCATTCATCAATCCAAAGGGAATCTTCTCGTACATAAACGTACCCCATGGAGTGGTAAAAGCAGTTTTTTCTTTATCGTCTGGATGGACAACAATCTGGTTGTATCCGGAAAACCCATCAATAAAAGACATCACCTTTGATCCTAACACCTTCTGCAAAATATGCTCCATTTTGGGCAGAGGGTAGTTGTCCTTCCTAGAGCACTTATTCAAATTTCTGAAGTCGACGCAGAGTCTGATCTCCACATTCTTATTCTTGACCGGTACAAGATTCACAATCCATTCTGAATATCTGAGGGGAATGATGATGCGGGCGTCCAATAGTTTTTTAATTTCCCTTTCCATTGTAGGCAGCAACAAAGGATTGAAGGATCTAAGCTTCTGCCTGAATGGTTTGGTCTCTTTATTCAAGGGAATCTTATGTTGAATTACCTCTGTGTCAAAAGTCTTCAAGTTATCATATTTCCAAGCGAAAATGTCAGCAAACTCCTTTAGCAATTCTCCATAATCAGCCCTTTGTTTTTCAGTCAAATGTGAGGCTAAGTTTACATACTTGGGATCTTTTTCACTAGCTACATTGTACTGCAAAAATTCTAAATCTTTTTCCCCACTTTCCAATTTGACGACAACATCATTATTATCGAACAACCTTTCTAACGGGACCAAACCTTTAGGAATTCTGTTGGTGGACAGCTGGACTATTTCATGTGCTATGATTTTGCTTCTGAATTCTGGCTTCTCAATTTCATTATCATGTTCATTCTCCTAATCGATCTGCAGATCTGCAAACTCATCTATCACTGCAAGAAATCTAGTGAGTTCAGCATCGTCTTAAAAAACCTTCCAAAATTTTACATTATTAGGGAGAGAGGGCCTATATTTAACTTGAATTTCGTAAGTTAATTTATGAGGCAGAGGGGGTATAAATGCATAAGCAGACACAACTAATGAATCAACGAATTCATTCATTTCTCTAGGTACATATGCAATTTTAAAATCTGCAAAATCGTGAATTGCCTTCAACACTTCATCTCTGTATGCTTTTAGCCTGACATGCTTTGCTTGAAAGGACTTATTGACCTGCTGAATAATTAAATCTGCATCTCCAAACACCTGCAATCTTTTAATCTTCCTCTCTTTGGCTGCATTCATCCCCAAAAGTAGTGCTTCATACTCAACAATATTATTAGTCACTTTAAAATCAAGTTTAAAGGACAAATGAGAAGTTTTCTTAGAAGGGGAAATCAATACCACTCCTGCTCCTGTTGATTCTTTAGTGCAAGCACCGTCAAAGAACATGGTCCAAAGATCGTCTTTTGTTGTTTCTGTGGGATGAACTGTGGTCTGAACTGTGGTCTTTCTGAGCAGCAATGTATCAGGTAATGAATCATCAATTTGCAAAATACAAGATCCCATACCTGTGTTGACCGAATAGATAGGATGATTGGAAGGATTTTTCTCGTCACTGATTACATATGCCAACTGAGATTCCCTGTATAGCCTTCTTTTCACCCCTCCAAAAATAGGGATAGTAGCATAGGAGAGATCCATTTGAAGAGTGCCACCTAGGCTCTTCATCCACAATCTTGATAGTAGACATCCAAATTTAGGGGGTATATCAGCCACTACTATATCCATCACCATAGTCTTCATGGACGCTTGGGTTAAGGTTACAACCAAATCCTTAATCATCTTAAGACAATTGACTTTTCGAGAGTCAAAAGAGAAAAGATCATGATAAGACTTGGTGATCTCCAGCCCAAGCTCATCCATGACCGCCTTTGGCATCAAATTGTGCGAAGCACCGGAGTCCAACAAACAGTTATGCAGTGTTTTCTCATGAATATTTAGAGAGATGTAAAAGGGAGGACAACTTTCATCTCTGTCTTCTATCATTTGGCCCAGAGTAATGGTTGGATTTTCATCATATATGTTGAGGATATCAATAGAAAGGGATACAGATTGGGGATCTACATTTTTGAGGATATCCCTTTTGAACATTTCATTTTTCATTAACTCGACTAGAGGAATAGGAATTTTAATTTTTTGTATTTCAGCCTCAAAATTGAATGAATAAGGGACTTTATCATAAGCTTTATCAGAGACCTTAACCTGATTCGAAGGAGCTTCCTGATTGCTTTTCTGTTCAACAGGAGGTTGACTTTCTGGAGTTTGATGCTTGACAGGGGAAACAGTCTTTTTGGGAGGAGCTGATGTTTTCACCTTTGAAGGATTTGCTTGTTGATTCTCTGAAGTCTAATCTTTTTGCTTAACAGGGGTTGTGCTCTTTTCAGGAGAGGCTGGTGCATCTTGTTGAGCAGTATCAGATTTAGATCAGAGGTTATATCTATTCTTATCTTCTGTTGTGAAAATGCCATCATCAATAAGATTATCTTCTGTCTGTTCAGTCATCAATAATTCCTCATAGTCCTGTTGTGTTAGATAAGATTTCCCTGTCTCTTTTCCAACACAATGAATGTTACCTTCTCTACCTTCTTGATATTCACCATCATCTTCATCCATCACAACATTTTGAAGAGGGACCTTTATTCTCTGATCTTCAGTAGGATTCTTTTCTCTTTGCAAGATCTGAGTTGGCTGATTATTTCTTCTGAAGTTGTTGGGATTTTGATTCGAATTCCTGCCTGTAGAATCATAAGTGCCTCTTCCCTTCACAGGTTGTTTATTTTCGATCTTGAGCTTAGATATCTCAGAGGTTAGAGACTCTAACATCTTATCCATTTTATCAAATTTCGGATCAACACTTGATGAAGATGAAGCCTCATTCCTCGACCTTCTTCTATCAGAATCTCCTTTCTGCTTCTGGGAGGCTAGAATATTTGATTCCACCTCAAGGGAAACATCTTGCATGAGAGATAATGATGGTGACCTCCTTTCTCTCAACAGTGAACAAAAATCTGAGTCAAAAGCATCAAAATATGTGATCTTGGCAGAAGCATACGAAGGTTTTATCTCTGCTGGAATTTTGCCATACATCCGGTTGAATCTTTTAGTGAAATCAGAGACTGACTCACTACTTTGTTTCCTTAGGTTCCCAAATTCTGTGATATAGTAGACAAAATCTCTTCTGTCACCCCGATTTTTCAAAAATGTCTCATCTAGTTGCTCGATTCCAGCTATGGAACCAGCAGGGAGTTCTTTGAACCATTTCCTAGCATGGCCATCTAGGCTTTGGACAAAGACTCGTGTCCAAACATCTTCTTCTTCAATATTAAGGTTTTAATCATAACTGTAAAAAGCCTCAATATGTTCTTCAGCAGACACATCACCTTCGCCTGTGAATTTGGGCATATACTTCTGATAGTCTCCCATTGGCATGGCTGATACTGGGTTTGGCAATATGAGTGGTGCATACCTAGCAACTATGATTTGTTGTATCTTAGTCAAAGGAGGTGGTGCAACCATAACTATCAAGGGTGAGGAAAGTGATGATTTCTTTTTCAAGTCTTCAACACTGGAGGAATGTGAAAGAGGTGAATCTTCTAATGGGAAAGAGGTCTGATAAGAGGCTCTGTAAAAATTTGCAAGCTGTCCAACCAAATTTCCTTCACCTTTAGCATATAGCTCTTGGAGGAGATGTTCAACAGCAAGGAGGCTAGTATAAATGTTCAAATGATCTTCTTGTTGCTGAGAATGAAAAGACTCAAGGGAAGAAGAACTGTGGCTTCTTTCTAAAGTCTTGGGTGTTTTTTCAATCAAATTTAAATCTATCAATTTATCATCATTAGGATATTTATGTTGATCAAAAAGAATTTGTTCTTCTACAGAATTTACAGCTGTTTTTTCATCAATGTTCTATGAAAAGAACTCAAATTTTTCTATAGTAGATTTTCCAGAACTGAAAAGAGGATTACCTTCTGTATCTGATCTTGAAGTTTGACCTTGAATTGTCTTTCCTTTCCTGAGAATTAGTTCTGGATTGGACACTGGTGTGACAGGTGATTCTTGAGGATTCACCCTAGTACTGATCCTCTTAGAAGCCACGATGAACTTGTGGAGTCCCCAGATAGATAATTACAACCAACTAAAAATTTCTAATCTTTGTTTATCATCAAAGATCAGCTCTGTGTCGTATCCTAGGAAAGCAGAGCTTGGATTACGTCTTCCCAACAACGACGCCAATTTGTTATCACTCCAAGAAACTCCTTAGGGTTGTAGGCTAAGGATGCTTGGTAACCTAGAAATAATGTGTGTATATGCTTGAAACAATGGGGTCTTTAATGATCAATGTAATAGATAACTCATACATCTAAAGAAACAATGCTTTCAGGAAACAATAATCAGATCAAGTAAATTGAAAGGAGAGGATGAAGAACACTATTCTTGATTGCCAAATACAACTGAATGTAGGGCTTAATGCAAGATAGAGAGAAATCCTTTAATTTCAAGTCTATGAGCTCAATAAAGAGATAACAGTCTTCATGAACTAAAATAAACTGAAACAAAGTACAGAAAGGGAAAGATGGATAATTCTGATATTGAAAACGAAAGGAAACTGAACTTTATTTCTGCAAATAAGAGTCTATATAGTGGCACAAAATATCTCCCAGTTTGAACCCTTGTCTCTTAGAAAAGATAGGCATTTATAGCCTTTTACAATCAGTTTTCAAGATCCTAAAAACTTGGATCTATATCTAAAAATAGAAATTCAAATCTAACTAAACAACTTGATAATAAAGACTTAATCACTAAACTAGCATTCGAATTGTCTTCAATATCAAACTTCGACATCTGTATTCTTCAGTTTCTGGAATCTGTGGTGTCTTGAAACATGCAGAGGCACCTGTCTTGGCAGCTGGATTTCTTCAGTTGTTCATAGTAGATACTTTAGGAGATTTGTTTAGCATGTGGTTCTCAAAATTCCCTCGAATCTCTGATGCAGATTCATTTGCAAGCGAGTTGTTATCCCCTTTATACTCTGGAACTTCTTTATAACCTGTGAAAAATAACCGGCTCCGTCCTTAGCTTCCAAAAATGTTTTTTCTGCTTTCACCAGCTAACTCGCCTTATGATTCGCTGGTTAGTTGGTGAAAGCGCTGCCTTTCACCAGCTATCTGGTTGCAAAATTACGATGTGCGCTGGTGAAAGCTTTGCCTTAGCCCAAAATGAACTTTCACCTCCAAAACTGCGATTTCAACAAAAACTCAATGTGTCTCTGCTTTATCCCCTTGCATGTTCACAACAACTTGAGCAAGCACTTGCAAATCTAGGTGTGATTTTTGCTTTTGCTTCAATTTTCTGAAGTTATGTAGAGTTGGATGCCCTTAAACAAATCCTGCCACTCTTCTTCTAAATGGGAAACTGACATGCTCTTCTTCCATGCACTATGTCTGAATTCCTCCTTCAAATATGCTCTGAAATTCAAGTTTTTGGTGGCAGTCGTTTTGAACCAACTCTAGCCCGACCTTGGTAAGTTGGTCGCTGCAGTGATGGCAGCTTCATCCACAATGATCTCCAAGGACCCAACACAAGCCTTATTCCCATCAAACGTTTTAGCAAACGCTTCTACTGTGGATTGATGACAGCCATTCTGTAACCTTTCAACAAATTCGATACAACCTATGTTTGAGAAGTGTTTCTAAACTTCTGGATGCATCTGTAGGAAGGATAGACTGTCCAACTCTTTTCTCAGTAAAGATCCACTGCGTCTCCTCACCATCTGCAACTCAAAACCCGAAACGACTCTGCACACCAATCACTGCAAATTGTTGTTCGGGCCGAGGTCTTGCGCTGGTGAAAGCACTCGGCTTTGTCTTTCAACATTAGAAACTTAGCATACATTTGTGAGTGATGCGTGTTAGGGAAGCGATGAACCGATTTGATGTTGTCAGCCAGGTAGTACAGCTCCTGTACCTGTGATAATGGATTCAAATTCACCATTTCCGATGCCATGAGTGTGAAGCATGCGTCACTGAACAAAATCTGCTTTGTAATCCTATTTCGACATGCAAACCCGAGTCTCCATCATTATCCACTTTCACAAGCGCATCATTCTTGATTGCATGACATGGGATGATCGTGTCGTCATTAGATTTTTAAAACATGGATAAAACGCACGTGATTCCCGCTTTCACCAGCTAACGGCCCGTGGGAAGCGCTCCTTGGCTATTGAAAATCACCGCTTTCACCAGCTCACAACCCGTGAGAAATGCTCCTTAGCTGTTGAAACTCACCACTTTCACCAGCTAGCCATCTCCTTTAAAACACACGTTAGCTGTTGAAAGTGTTTTATGAAAATTTAAAAGAGAAGACCTTTATGAGTCGTCTTATTTCTAAGACAAAAATCAAAACCTAAGTCTTACTTCTAGAAAACTCAAAACCAAATTTGAAAACACTACCAATAGCCATGCTATCAACCACAAAATGCAACCATAATGACGGATTCATTTTGGGAGCTAACACCTACTATTTATTGTATGAATAAAAGAAGGGGTAGGTAATATTGTCTGCTTTAGTGTCTATTAAATAGTCTGTTTTATTGTATGATTCCCTCCTCGCTCTCCTTTTTCAGGTGAGCCATCCTTCCTCGCCCGATGAGGACGAGCCATCCTTCCTATTTTAGTTTAATTGAATAGAAAGAAAGGTTGTTAATCAGTAACTTATCTATTGAATAGAGGGAGTAATAGTAGTTAGTATCTTCTAGTAGTTTTTGTTGGAGAAGGTTTTGGCTAGCTATCTTGTATGAAAGGGTGTTGTCTTCTAGTAGTTGTTGTTGAAGCCCCTCTTATCCGGCTTCCCTTCCCATTTGGAAATAATAGAAGTTGCAACCAATCATGTAAACGAATCCGCTGCAACCGATTCTAAGGTTTCTATCCAGCTAGCTATGTTGTATGAAAGGGTGTGGTCTTCTAGTAGTGAGTTGTTGTCCCTACTAACTTCTCTGTCCTAGTGGATTGTAACTATAAATTATGGTAGTTGTTAATACGTAAAAAGAAAGAATTTGGACCGCCCTAGCCCAAGATCAACAGGTACATGAATGCTCCTTCTCGCGTATGACGTGGTGGAAAAATAGCCAAAGTACCCTGGCTCAGACAAGTCACTTATGAGTTGGATTGTTTTTATCTTAGTCACTTGAAGTACTGGTGATCTGGGTGTATGCCGATCTATAAGGGGCGGCTTATGGTTCTGAGTGGTGGAGGGGTATATAGGATGTTGATCGAAGCTCTTGTGAATTGAAAGATCCCACCTGTAAGCATAGCGAGCGCTAACTAAATGGCTTTGTACGGGCAACTGCTTTGAGTCTTTCAAGATTCAGTCCAAGGAAGGCTGGCTTGCGGGGTGAATGACCCACTAATGTCACCATATGGCCCATCTACGGGTAATAGATCTGGTATTGCTTGATAAGGAAGGGTCTAAAGAAGGGTTTAAGGAAGGGTTATGTCAACATTAAACCTTGTTAGACTGTCAGGGTAGGGTATGTCAGTCCTCCCCGAATACGGATGGCTGGGTTCAAACCTAAAGTCTACATGGATGAGACCTCAACCTTGTCGAAACAGTAATTCTCTGTCCAAAGGGAGGGGGCCACCTAATCATATCCCATAAAAAGTTTTGAAAGAATATCCCTCAACCCACGCACGTACTAAATGGGTAAGTTTCTGGATAGCTCAACCTGACCTGATCTCTCTCGGTACGTTTGTTCATAAAGAATCAAATTTGTTTTTCCAACCAAATGTGGTGCTTTCCCTGAACCCAATAAGCAATCGAAAAATAAATAAAGAAATCACTCTTTTGTAGGTGGCTTCAACCAAATGTCTTTATGTTAGCGGCAAGCAAGCATGTGTCTTCGACCTTTGATTCATTCATTGTGTACTCTTTGATTCCACCCATTGTATCTACCTACCTTTCCCGTTTTGTGCGTGCTGGGTGGATGTGACATGTTGCAATGGTAATCGGGTATGCGATGAAGTTTACTCTGGTATGTGGGAACATGGGAGACTCACGTGACGATACAACACACTTAGAGTCAATTACAGGACATCTATCGGTTCCCAAACAAAAAAGAAGGCATCCATTAACTGCATGCACATAGTTGTTCACAGAAGGCATAACATCAAACATAGAGGCCATTGACATAAGCCATCCATTCAAAAACAACACATATAAACTGTTAACCGCCTGCACGAAGGCATCCATTAACTACATGCACGTAGCCGCCATCCATTATTGGGTATGGTTTCTCAATAGGGGACTACATCTCCTTCCTATTGGCAAGTGGTGATGTGGGCAGTCATTCATCTATGGGATCGCCTATTTCGTAATTTAGGTCTTTAGTGGGAGCACTTTTCTCATAATCTGGGGCTACGCTTCTATCAGAATCTGTTATCAAGTGAATCAATCAATTC
Organism: Picea glauca; assembly: GCA_000966675.3. Taxonomy (NCBI): domain Eukaryota; kingdom Viridiplantae; phylum Streptophyta; class Pinopsida; order Pinales; family Pinaceae; genus Picea; species Picea glauca. The sequence continues at coordinate 120,600 of JZKD02S0714950.1, read as the reverse complement.
AATCAATCAATGCCTCTCCCGTAATATGTCTTCTCCATGCACCCATGCGAAAGACCTCTCTAGTAAATGCACGCACGCCACCCGTCTATCCAATTGGGCCCTAGTAAAGCATCATCCATCAAATCGAGGTAGAACCTCATGTTCCGTAGGCTGAGTTGTAGAATCAATGAGTTCTGTGCAGGTGTAGGTCGAGTTCAAGGTTTGGGGGATCAAGGGTGGAGGGTTGTGGTTCCGTCGATTCATAGAGAAAGTTCCTTGCCTGAGGAAGGGATTCATCGCTTGCTCTTCCGAGAGCAAGGACAAGTGGCTTCGCACCTGAAATGCCAACCTTCAGTGATAATAAAATCCACTTTAAGTTCCCCGATGAGGAATAATATATCTTTGTATCCCCTCTAAAAGGATAAAATTTCTTATACGAAACTAGCGAATGCAGATGTTTTCTATAACTAGGAGCCAAGCCAATCCAAGTATCCAAGACGATCATCCCAACCAAGAATCCAAGCCGATCATCCTAGGTAGGAGCCCTGTGTTCCATGGGGGACATCTACGACAACTACAAAGGTAGCTACAACAGATTATGAGTCTTTGTTTGATGATTCTTTCTGGGGTTGACCTACCAAAGTGGGCATTCTGGCGAAAAGACTGCCAACGTAGTGTGAAGTGGGGCAGTTCAACAGACGGATCATGTTGTCGTGTGAGGTGCAATAATTGATGAGAAAAGGTTTCTTATACGCTTGTAGGGTTCTTAAGATGTTGGCCAGGATCAATCACTCAACAAAGGAGGTGTATGCAAAGGTGTGCTGCTTGCTGGTTTGCTTGAGCTTTAGGAAATAATAGTTCCCCTGGCAATTACCCTGCTTTAACTGGATAGAAGATCTACCCATGAGGGTTGGTTGGATAGAATTGTTACCCTTGCTATTTACCCAATTAAACTGAAAAGACAGAAGCTTCTACCCTTGACACTTCCATACAGACAACAACACTTAATTGAACGGGGGTTCCCTGCAACCCCCTATCCTGGACTAGTTCCAGGATGCTACACATGGCACTAGGATATATGAACCTGATATTAATTGCTTCTGAGCCACATCGAAGATTACTTGATGATGATGTTATTCCATTAGGTAGAGAGGGAGGGATTAGGATTAATACCACTTGATCCATTTGTACCGATAACGCTTGATAGAGAGAGGTCTTGACTAGAAGAGGAATGGGAACTTCTGCCTGGGGAATTATTGAGAGAGAGAAATAAAGAGCAAAAGCTTCCCCAAAAACCCCGTTAATCGCTATCGCTTGCTTGGGAAGGCTAAGATAAATATTGATTGCATGATGGATGATGAGGACCCATGTTCAATATACCCTACCACACTATGAATGGGAGGGACAGAACTAAGTTTCTATGCTAGGGTTAATATAGACAACATGAGAACGTGGGGATATAGTTACTTGCTCCATGAGGAAGGACCTGAGCTTGTGTTTCATATGCTGCATGGTGTCTCATATGCCTCGTAGGTGTTATATATGCTACTTCATTTATATATCTCCAAGACAGGTGTTATACTGCAGACAAGGGCACAATCAGATGAGGTGATGTTTTATATATGCATCGGTAGATATAGCGAAAATGGTAATATATATGGTTACTTACCTAAAATAAAAATAAAAATAAATACCGTGCTATAGTACAGGTGCCTAGCGCGTTGACGACTACTTGGTCCATCTATACCCGGTTCATATACGACCCTTGAATATAGAGCCCCTGATTGTTATACAGCCCTTGGTTCAGAGAGATGAATGGTTTTGTTGTTTCTAGCATACCCCCGGTTGTGTTATAGGGCCAACCCCCCCCCGATTACATATTGGCTACTGGTTGGTCCATTTACCCCGGGAGGATCAAGGTGGGCTACAAGGCTGCGAGGATCAATAGTGAGTGATTCCTTCTAACTGAACAGGTTCCTTCTAACTGACACTGTTCCTTCTTAGCCGACTTCCCTGGTTCCATATTGATGGAGCGAAATGCGATAAGGCTGGTGCAATAAGCGAGGGTCCATAAGGCAAGTTGGTTGAGTACCTGGAGTTAGTCTGTCTAGTTTCACAATTTGGTTTTAATATTCAATATCGCTTGCCCCTTGATTGATCACCGCTTTTCCCCTTGAAATTATCCCACTTCAACCGGATAGAAGCATCGAACCTTGAGGTTTGAAGGATAGATCCACACTTCCCCTGATCGCTATCGATTGCCCCTTGAGGTTTCTTGTTGGATAGATACTTTCCCTTTAGCTTGGAACCTGCCCTTTATGCTATATCCAATTAAGCCCTTAAATCGGACATACACTTTGATCCACCCTTTTTCCCCTGATCGCTTACGCTTACCTCCAAGTCGGGTAATGAGAAAGAGCTAATGCTTGTCCTTCCTTTCCTTACTTATCATTCTCTATTATTTGGGCTGGGGGAGGCTTGAAGAGGCTGGTTTATGGATTTCTGTTCAATCCACTTGAACAAAGGCTTCATCGCTGAAGCTCGAAACTATAAAAAAAAGGGATAAGAGGATGTTTCCTGGTGGACTTGGCTAAAGTCTTGTGTCAAATGTCTTATGGCTGATGACTTCTGGTACTGGCTTAAGGTAAGCTCTCGGTGACTTGATCGCTTGGCTATTTGGGGAAGACTCCTCCTCCAACTCCTCAACATAAATTGGATTAAGCTCCTCTCATTGTGAATCAACGTAAGTAAGCATCATCATAGCATTCAGTGGTCTGTAGTAACCGGGTGTTCCGTATAGGTAAGCTCCCCTCATTCCTTCCACATGTATGTCTGCCCCCTGTCCATGGGGGTTTCTCTGTGGCCCCCTCCATCCATTTTTCCACCCCTCGCAGAACACTGGCTGTATCAATCGATCAATCAATGCCTTCCTGGAAGAAGACCTATCTCCCCTCCCGAAACACTGCTCTATCCCCCCTTTCCCTGAATGTATCTATCTATGTGTATGGCGTATGACCCTTAAATGATTAATCATATATAACGAGCTGTTGTAAATCACTCTTGGTGTAATGGTATTCGTTGTTATAGGTTAGGGGTTAGCTCTAGCGTGTTGAACTTGATGGGCTCGTTGCACTTGTTGGGCATATAGCACTATTCCTCTAGTGACTGGTTTGTGCCACTACTGGTAGAGTAGAACTAGTGTGGTATGCTTGTGTTATGAATTTGGTGGAACCACGGGACAAGTCATTTCACCAAGATGTTGCTGATAACACGTCGCGTTATATACGTCTTTACATTTTGATGAGCATAGTCCACTTGATGGATGGTGGGTGCTACTTGGTAGATTATTCACAATTTGAGGAGCATTGTACTTTTTGAGTAGTGTAGGAAACAGATGTTGAAGAGTTTCAAAAGGATGATCAAGATGAGGGTTACCCCAACAACCATGCTTTTTTTTATTGGATTTTATTGACCAGATTGTTAGACGGCCTACAGACTCAAACAAAGTTTCGTTGGTACAACATTCAAATAAACTTCTCTTTTGCCTTTTTTTGTTTTGATTAATAAAAACCTAGGATCGAGGGGGGAAAATAGGGAAATCCCTCATTCAGGGCACTGCCCCCCCCCAAAAAAATAGCACTACTTAGGTTCTTTCTCATAATATTGACATTTATTTACGTTTATCTACAATTTTGATCGGCCAGATTGAGTCGATTGCTTCGAGGTTAAGCGCCTTTATGCTTGCTAGCTGGAATAATGAACCTAGGGCTGCGCTCCTTAAGTACACTGTCATGTCCACCTGTTTATCTCTTGATTTATGCTGGCTTGCTTGCTGGCTTTTTTATTCACCCAACGAACAAAAGAAAAGATGTTGTAACCCATGTGCCACGATAGAATGGGAGAGACACACATGTTGCTAGAACAAGTTGACTATGCAATTGGAAAGGAAATAGAAGTTGATCGCTCTTATACTTTCACCCCGAGAGTAAGGAAGCTGGGGTTGGACAAAAGATATGAGGTTGAGCCAAGTTCCCAACAGACAATAAAGAAGTTTCCTATAACTTGCTTAGAGAGAAGTTCACCTCCACTTGCCGAGAAAAGAAGTTACCCATATTCCCCCGGATAGGGCTTACCCCTATGGAACCATAGTTCCTACAACACTAGCCAACCACTAGTCATAGCTAGTCATAGTTGTGCCAATCATAGTTGATCATAGTCAGAAGTTCATAGACAATTAGAAGTCATAGCAGTCATACGTATTCCCCATGCTTACCTGGAGAGATATTGATAGATGGGCACTTTCAAGAGGGGACTACAGAAAACATCTTTAAATATGGGTGGAACAATGGATGAATGATAGCCTATGTAGCTTTCAGGCTTCTTGAGCTTGTTGTAGAGATCGTGTGGCGAGACAATGAATGGTTGGATTTTACTAATGAACCAGTGTTGCTTGATTGATAACTAAGGCTTATTACCAAGTAAGTGCTGTTGGGTCCACTAATAAGTTAGCTACTTGATGAGCCAGTCGTTAGACAATAGATAGACGTGGTGCTAGATAGAATTTCCTAGCTCTTAAGGTAAGGGGAGAAACAACTATGCACAATTTTCAATGACTATGTGTTGCAATCCTGGGACAGACAGGGCTATTGCAGTGAATAATTACTATGCACAACAAAGATGTGCTACAAAGAGGTAGGTGCCACGACGTGTATGTGCAGTAAACGAATATGTCCAGTGTTCCACTATGTGCCCGGGACGGGGTGGGAGAATGATGCAAACTATGAAATAAAACAAGGGACATCGTGCACGGAATGACCCCAGCAGACCGGGTGGATGCTTCGACCACGGGATCAGTGATTTATACATCATCAACGCTTATCTACGTTACACCATATTGGTCACACATATCTCACCCTTCACAAACATTTGTTCACCTGATCAAGAGATTATGTTCCCTAGTAACCACTGGAAGAAAGGAATTGAGGAGAGGAGCCATGTTGTTACCGGACGAGCATATCATTTAGCCAGGGTGACACCATATGAGATAGAGTTCAATATCACAGGATAACCGAGTCACCCTCAAACATTACCAGGGAGAGAAGTAAGTTAGTTCCCCATGTTCCCAACATAGAACATTGGGAGCCATCCATGTTGTTTCCATATGAGCTTATTGATTGAGCCATGTTCTCATAGAATGATATTTATTTATATCCCCAGGTTCCCACCATACAGATGGGAAGGGACACATCGACCCAACACGGCATGGATTGGGCACAGAGCAAGTGCTGGAACTGGGGCACAGAACGCTTCACTTCTTTAATATTTTTGAATGCCCCAGAGTCGGGGGAGCGGGGTGGGATACTGAAGGAGGAAACCGATCCACCCGAGATATTCCCAATTTAGAACTGCTCGATAGCTGCTTCTCTATAGACCTGATCTCTTCTATATCTCCGACCTAGAGAAATAGCCCCCCAACACCCACAACTTGTATTTCTAAAATGCGCAGCATGCCTGTTCTTTGTTATAGTATTTACGTATAATAAAGATAGAATGTCTAATCAAACAACTATTTCATAGTGTTGCCAGCATCCTTCCTTGTATGTTGCGAAATTGGCATCCGTCCATGACTTTATTTCCTGAAGATGGTTCCATCTCGACTTGATCTCCAAACTACGTAGTCGATCAATAACTCGATCAATAACTAAATAAAATGTTCTCGGGCGGGATAACCCCAAAAAAACAAAGATGGAAGCCGTATCTCCTGTCTCTCCCTCACCTTGGTCATAAATAAAAAAAGAAATTGCTCACTTGGACCCACAAATCTACCTGCCCTGCGAGGTATCTTTTTGTTTCAAACCCCGCGACACAAAATATCCCTTCGTTTGGTGGACGACACCTCAACACATAAATCTATCAAGCGAGCCTCCCATTTGTTTCTTCTCCTAGTCATCCCGGTTTGATTCTTTTTATTAGTGCGCATCCGTCCATGTTCTTCATAAAGCTCACGATCTACCCAACAACATCCCGCCCATCTGCCATCAATCTCACCCTATTCATCCCATCTCTTATTGCAAAAGCCATATCAGAGCTGCTGCTGAATGAAACCGCACAAGCCATTGATCGATCCATCCCCAGAAATTGAAAGTATGCCCAAGCAAGCATCGTAGCAGCGTTTGAAACGTTGTGCCATCCTTTGTCTTAAAGTAAAAGGTCACATTCTATGTTCAGTTGGGGTTAGATCATATGAAGTCAAAAATAGCGTTTGCAAAGAGATAAAATGTAAATCTAAAGGGGTTCTCCCAGGACTAGCAGAAGCTTCCTTTTCAATATATCTCCTAGCCCGTTGGTTTCGTTTCATCTCAAAGCAAGCCTGTTGTTCACTCTAAAAGTTAAGGTAAGTCAGCCGGTCTATAATAATTGGTTAAGAAACCAGCTAGGAAGTTGGTAGTAGTAGGTCAACTGAAGGTGGTAATCAAAGTAAGGTAAAGTAAATAGCAATGCTTAAAGTTATCACCCCACACCCCCATCCAATCTCTTAATTTTTGGCATTCATCAAGAGGGGGGCAGAAAAAAAAAAATCCAACCGAAACCTGTTGACACTTGACAAACCCACCATCTAATCATCCAATCACATGCAGGTAACATTCCCGTACGAGAAGGAAGTGGTCAGGGCAGGTCTAGTTCTTAAGGTGGGTGGTGAGTTGATCAAAAGGGAAGGAGGCCCGATGTACCCATATAATCCTTCCTGTCCTTCCTGACATAAGGTAAGTGTGGTTGGTAGCAGTAACAAACCAGTAGGCTGAAGGCAATAGTAAGTAAAGTCTCTGGTGGTATAGCATGCTCATAAGTAAAGGATTATGCCCCGTACCTCCTAAGATTCATAAAGGCTCGTCCGAACCAGAAGATAATACGTGGTACCCAGAAGGTTCTCTGTGGTATACCCATAATATAATATTCTATACAAAGAATAATAATGAGGTAGGGTAAATAGTAAATATCCTAGTGCCGTACCTACTGATCTTCCTGGCTAAAGCAATAGGTTCTAAGAAACAGTTCATTAAAGGTAAAGTAGTTTCATCTGATTCTGGGTCTATAGCTGGTATACCGTACCTCCCCGCTTCATGAAGTAAGAGGTGCTAGGTATTTTGGTGGATAGGTTGTATGGACTTAATAAAAGGTAAGGGCAAGGGTAAAGGGCGAATGACTAGCATGCTTCCCTCCATACGAATCATTTCTAGCTGATGCATGAAAAGTAAGTAGGGTGTAGTCTGATCCCATCCTAAGAAGGTATAATAGCAGTCGCTTGATGAAGTAAGTGTGATTCCAGTGAATGGTTGTCTGGAAGCTTGTCCAAAATCTCTATGGGAAGCCCGCCCTGTCCAACAAGTAAGCGTGAGGACTAAGCAGGGGTAAGAACTATAGGTTGTTGGTGGAGCAGGTGGATAGGTCTATTCCATAGAGTAAGCTCCCAATAAATATAAATTAGCTTTCTTTCAACTTGCCTTTCTCTCTAGTAGTGAAGAAGTAGTTCAATCTCTCTAGTTCTATGATTAGACCATAAAGACTAGAAACCGGGTGTTACTAATCAGAAGGTGGGAAGAAGTGAAATAGAAAGATTATTCACTACTAGGAGTTATATAGTCGTTATAGAATTAAGATGAAAGGGTTAAGAGAAAAATAAAGAGTGTCTTATTGAACAGGGATTAGAGCCACTACAGAGAGTGCAACTAGCCTTAGAGACTAGTCTAAATAGAGTTTAGTGGAACTACTATCAACTACTGGATGCACTAAAGAGATAGTATAGTCATTATAGAGAGAGAATCACAGAACTAGCCTTGTATCTAATCTATCCAGAGCAAGATAAGTTCCCTAGCCATTGTATCTCTCGACACAAGTTTTCTTATCGCCCGGGACCAGCCTCGGTTTCAACGACCAAATTTCCCATAAGATCCATAATCTATCAATCTCTTTTTCTATACCAAAAATATCCCAGTCATATTTGTAGATCTCCCTCACCTTCGTACCTCAGGTGAGTACCTTCGGGTCCTCACTAAATTGAATCTCCTATTATATATGAGATTATGCAATTCATTTCCTTATACTTCTTCATTTCCATAAAAGCACAATATCTGCCAAGGCCTATTTCAAGCCCTATGCACAACCATTCATTAATGGGAAGGTAGCATATCCAATAAGAGAATGCAAACATGACAAGTGGTCATTTTGAAAGTGCAAAGGGGGAAGCGAGGTACGAGCAAGTGCTCACTTTTTTTTAGAGATTCATATAACCGATTTCATACCTAAAAAGAGTGAGGGGGCCTTGGAATGATAGATAGAGAGTGCTACTACTATTGTCAACTTAGAATGTGTGTAGGAAGGAATTATGATAATGGGTGCACCTCACGCACGTTGAGGGGGATACATCACTTGCCTGATTGGCACTATCCGACTAGCATGAATGACACTATGTGTATGGCGCATGATCCTCAAACAGGCATATGTAAAGCATTATCATGGCATGTGACCAAGGTAGGAACTAATGTTTTCCGTTGGAGTAAGCCCCGTCCGGGGGAATATGGGAATATTTCTTCTTGGCTATGGAAGGGGATCAGAACTTATCTAGATCTATGGGGATAGCTCCATGGGGAAGATATCCTCTCGTATATGGAGGGGGAGCCATATTTATTGTCTATTGGCAACTTGGTTTTTCGTAAAATCCCAGCTTCCTTACTTCCCAAGGTGAAAGTATAAAAAAATAATCCATCCACTTCTATTGCCTTGCCTCACGTGATGGGCACACTCTTTTACGTATGGTGGGTGTACTCACTTGGTTGGCCTGGTAGTCTATTCCTAAGGTGTGAAAGGCTCTACCTTCCTAACCTGAATGGCTCTATGGCCCCCTCCCTCTTCTTCGGGCGGTCTAGCCAGTTCGCAAGCACACAAAGCCAACTTCTTCATCTCCTAGCAGGCATAAAGGCGCTCAACCTTAATATTAAAGAAGGGAGTATGATCTATGGTCAAGCAGCGACAGACCTATACTCCTTCATCCCCTACCTAAGGTCGATCAACAGGGATTTCAACATATACAACAGATTTCTTTTACACTCTGACTACCTGGGCTTAGCCAGATATCAATGAATAACCTGCCAAACAAATAGGAGGAGATAGAACACATGTCCTGCGTTTTCCCTCCTCAGATTCAGATATGAAGTATGAGTGACCTGCTTGGAAGAGCGGAGAATAGACTCTACTTGTCTTCCACTCTTATTGCAATTGATGGATAGAAGGTGAAAGCAGTCGGTTGATACCTCCCCAGCAGCCTTGAAACCGATGGAACCCACAGGAGTAAAGGCACGAGTTTTCATACCATATTGAGGTGCCCGGAACCAAGTTATAATGCTAGGACCAGTCAACTAGTGAACTAAAACCCTGCTGATAATTGCAAGAATTTCACTAAAAACCTTATAGAAAACTACAAACATCCTTTCACCATCTAGGCTTGAAACTACTAATGAGTTGAGGATCACCAATACCCCCCGAAGCCACCTTATTGTTTATTCTCCTGCCCTTGGAACCTTGGAAAGGTCAATTGCTTCTGTTGACTCCTGCCTGGAAAAGGTTGGACTAGATATGGAAAACCTTGGGCTTGGAACGGATATCTCATAACCTGCTAGATCAACCAGAACAGATACAGAAGCATTGAGAAAAACCAGAACTTACATATGAAAATAAAGTTTTTTCTAATCTACCTACCTCACTCGGCTAGCAACAGAAGGAATGATATTTGATGAACCACTTTACTCAAAATAAAGGGATGACTTTCTTAGTAATGAAAGAGATTTTAACCTGCTTGACGATTAAAGGGAATACAAAGAGTAAAGGCGAAAGTGTTGCGGTGTGGTCTTGTGCATTGAAACATTATAAAATAGGGGGGGTTATTGAGATGGAAGAATCAAAATCCCAAATAAAGAGGAAAAGGAAAACGAGTATTATTTGAAGATAGAAAACTGGGAAGTTAATAATTCCCTGATAGCGTCATGGATGAGGAATTTGTAGATCCTAGCATTGCTAGAAATTTCACTCGATATGAGTCGGCTAGAGAAATTTGGGACTAGAAAGACATCATAAACGTTAAGTCCAATTCTTCGAGGTATTATCAGCTTGAACAAGACCTGGTGTCTATGAAACATGGAGAAATGCATGTGTAGTAATAATTTAGTCTATAATGGCCAACATATGGGATGAAAAGGCTCTCATAGATCCCATTGACGTTGACTCGAAATACCGAAACCAAAACAGACTGTTTAGGCGGACTTAGACCTGAATATGAAAACATTCAGGCTGCAATCCTAAATCCTACTCCATTACCATCTGTAGAAGATGCCCTATCAGATCTAATGGGAGAATAAACCAGACTTGCTTCTTTGTCTGCCGTGCATACATCCCGGTTTTCATTTCAAAATCTGAAAATGTTGTTCCAAACAGGGGACGTGGAGGACGATAACTTCACATAGGGGATGTCTCCTCGATCAGGTGCTTTTATTGGGAACATACCATCAATATGAATTCATGTCGGACTCGCATGAGGGTTTCAGAAAGAGGATATCAAAGAGCGGGGAAACTCTTTTTTTGCATTGGCTGCTTCTACTCTGACTTTCGCAGCACTTGCTTTGACCTCTAATAATCCTAACATTATATAAACTCTTGATGCTTCTCTATCTGCTTCGTAGAATAGTTCTGAGGTGATTGCCCATTGAGTGAAAGCATCCATCCACAAAGAAGTGATTTGAAAACTCCTAGCAATGTTGTCACCCAGCTCTCCGGTTAGTGGACTCAGGCGCTTCCAGCCACATGACAGGTGATATGTCTTGCTTGAATGCATCCGGTCCTGTTCATTCTACTATTCCCATAACAATTGCAAATGGATCCACTTTATATGCATCAAAAATAGGATCTGTTTCTGTTCGTTCACCAAACGTGTGGTTCACTTTCCAAATCTTGTTTTGACTTTCACTCTATATGAATTTGTTGTCTATTGGTTATAGGTTTAGAATTATTGTTAAGTCTTATTCGTAGGTTGTGTGATTCAGGATCTGAAATACGGGAAGCTAATTGGAAAAGGCTGTAAGGAGGGGATACTCTTCTACGTCGATGACTGCGACTTGACGTCTATTTCAGGTCATGTATCTAGTTTTGCTTGTTTCTCCACTGATATGCATGCTTTGTTGCATAAAATATTAGGACACCAACATTACGAAACTCTTCGAATGATTGATTATTCTAGTAGTTTTGAAGTACTCACATTTCCATGTAAGAAACGTTAAACGTATGTTATGTTAAAGCAGTCTTTTGTTCCATTTTTTTTTAGAACTCAATTTTTTTTTTATGGAAATCTGATGCGCTAAATGTGTTTGAGAATTTTTGTGATTTTGTTCAAACACAATTTGAAAGCAGAAGGTATAATACATGTCCATTTCAATTCAATCCCTTCTCTCTCGGAAGGGAATAATGCACCAACGGTCGTGTCCCCATACCCGGATAGCGGAGATAAAACCCTTTTATATTATGCATATTGTGGAGATAGTCCATTGCTTTCTTATATAAAGTAATGTCCCCACATATTTCTGGGCTTAAGCAGCTCTAACTGCAACCTATCTCATCACTCATCTCCTCTACTGTTGGAAATATATCTCCTGCTGAGAAGTGGTTTACCTCCTTTTGACTCAAGATTGCGTGTCTTTGGTTGTACATGCTATGTTTTACTTCATTCGTCGGGCAGAGACAAACTTGCACCAAAATAATCTAAACTTAAGTTTCCTTTGATATGGAGAAACTCACTTATAGGGGCCCGTTTCCATAAATCTTACCTTTTTCGAAAATGATCCATTCTTTGAGAAAGGAAAGAGAAAGACGACAATTTGAAATGTTATGTTTTGATAAGAATTTGTCTTCTTGCCTGGATATGATCCTCTTGCGTCGGATCCTCATGTATCTTTTGTAGATAGGGACTTGAGTCTTCCCCCTGTATTGCATGCTCATTCCAAAAGGTCTCACTCATCTGATGAAAGTGAAGCTCAAGAAGAGCCTCCCCCTCCACAGGTTTCATCCTCGGTACCGGATTCAGTTTTAGTCATGCTTCGCCGTTCTTCACGTAAGTATATTCTTACCGTTGGTTATGAGACATTCACTCCTCGACACCGTGCTTTTATTGCTTCACTTGTATCCTATGATGAACCTAGAACCTATAAGGAAGCGTCATCTCAAGAAGAAAATATTGGAGAAATGCTATGAAAGAATAACTAGATGTTCTCCATTATAATTATACTTGGTAGATAGTTTCTCTCCCATTAGGAAAAGAAGTGTATGCAAATCGGTCTATAAAGTGAAGCTAATATCAGATGGGACTTTGGATAGATACAAGGCACGACTTTTTTCTTTGGGATATTCACAGGAGCACGGACTATGAGGTTTTTACAAAGCTTGTGGCAAGTATACCCTTCGCACCGTTATTGCTGTCGCATCGTCCAGAAAATGGCAACTGTATCAAATGGACGTTCATAATGCATTTCTTCATGGTGATCTGCATGAGGAGATATACATTACTCCTCCACCAGGACTTCCAGTTGATGACAGAGTGCAGGTTGAACGACTGCGAAAATATTTGTATGGGCTCAAACAATATCCTAGGGCATGGTTTTCTATATTTCGTGATGCAATGATAGAGGTTGGATTCAAACAGAGTAGCTATGACTATGAGTTATTCGTTCATACCTCGGAGAAAGGCATTGTTCAGCTTTTGATAGTTGTTGATTTTCATCACTGGGAGTGATATGGATAATCTAATTTTCCTGAAGCGTCGCCTACAATCTCAGTTCCAGATGACGGATATGGGGTAAATTAAATACTTTTTGGGGATAGAAGTAGCATATTCCAAGAGAAGCTACATACTATCTCAACATAAGTACACTATGGAGATCATAGACAAGGCTCATATCACTGACAACAATAAAGTGGAGACACCTCTGGAGCTTAATGTGACACTGTCTTCTAGTAAAGGAGACCCAGTTGCAGATCCATCAGAGTATCATCAGTTGGTTGGGAGCTTTATATATTTGGCTTCTACTAGACCTGACATAGCATTTGAAGTTCACGTGGTCAGCTAGTTCATGAGTGATCCTCGACGACCTCATTTGACAGCTGTGCTAAGGATTATTCGATACTTGAGGACATATTCAGGACGTGGACTGTAAAGTAAGTCTTCGGCTGGAGCTCATCGCATCTGAGTAGGAAGTCATTCATACTAATAGATAGATGATGGAAATAAGAATCCTGATCCTTTTACATACCAAACTTTTTTCTGCAAGAAGATGAGGAAATCATGGAGAATGCATGAATTGGCTGACCAAACTTACAACATATTATATGTCTGGTCTAGTAATTGTCAAGTATTGTAATCCTCCAACTCAGGTCCAAACCCTACCTCTGAGGGAGCTGAATCTGTTGATGAGTTCGTCGGGGATGATCTAGTATCTGAGTTCCCGTGCTTGGCTATTATCTCTTCTTAATCCTCCGACATAAATAGGCAAGCAATAGGAATAGTTGTCCCAGCCTGAGTTCTGATGAAATGATTTTGTTTATCTGGGTCGAAAAGTGGAGGAACAGAACTCTCTTGTTACCTTTCCATCGCCGTGATCATAAGCCCAAATTGAAACCGTGAAGCCATCAATGGGCAGAGTAGTGCTGGAACCAAATCCCTCCTTTTTATGGGGAATTTCATTGAAAGAAAATTGAACTGGGACCTATTTTTGATAATATTGAAGACCAGTCTCCGAGGCTGACTAAGTCACATCCCATCCCCTTGTTGAATTCCACCCCCTCCTCCTATGGGATTTCATATCCATCCCTTGCCGACAACGCCGAAAGAGAGTTAAAAAAGAGTGGTTTGGGTTAGCCGTGGGGAAAAGAGGATGAATCTCATGCTTCGCTAACCATTTCTGCACAACCCACTCTGAATCAAATCTTGGATTGATCTCCTCGCCTTCTATAGAGTGGTGAGAATCAAGGAAGAAAGAGTTTCATGTGGGGAGGAAGCGAAAGCGGGCTCGACTAACAGGAGAGGAAAGATTTCTAGAAAAGCTAAGGTCATTCTGGCTATGCCCAAGGAAGCCGCTTAGCATTATACTACCAGAACTTACCATGAGACTGCCTGTTGTAGAGGATCAGCTTGACAACCTCTGCTAAAGCAAAGCAAAGAAAAGCAGTTACAACCTCTCCTCAGGAAACTTCACTGCTACTTACTCCAGGGGAACCTAAAGTCCAGGAAAGCCACTTTCTCCTCTACTAGGCAGAGAATTGACTCTCTTTTGTTAGTCCAGTTCAACACACTTGGAGCGGCTTACATTTGGAGATCGGAACCAAGGAACTGATAAATTGTGAAGCAAGAAATGTAGAGAGAAAGAATAGAACAGAAAATAGTATATTAGAATATGTGAAGAAGTAGTAAGTCTAAAGAAGTTCCAATGTAATGGGAGATAGCTGAGCTAAATAGGCTCAAGCAAATCAAGAATAGAAAGTACAGCTGGCTAGGACAACTGACAGTGTACAGTCAGCCTGTTGAGATTACATTATATTTAACACTCCCTCTTAAACTCAACAGTTACAAAAATCATCACTAATTATGCCTAAGTGTTGTCTCTGAAAATAAAAAACCGACTTTCCTAGTGGCTTTGTAAAGATATCAACAAGTTGATCTCGAGAACCATAGAATTGTAGTGCAATATCACCATTATTGACTAGCTCGCGTATGAAATGAAAATGAGTGTCAATGTGTTTGCTTTTCTTGTGAAACACATGATTTTTTGATAAAACAATTGCTGAAGTATTATCACAAAAAATAGGAGTTGGATCCTTTTCTGTATGTGACATATCTTTCAACATTCTTCTCAGCCACACAGTTTGACAAGAAGCTGAGGTAGCAGCGACATACTCTACCTATGCAGAAGATATTGAAACAATTTGTTGCTTCTTTGATGCCCATGAGATTAGGTTTGTTCCCAGTTGAAAAACATGTCCAGATGTGCTTTTCCTGTCATCTAGGTTGCCTGCAAAATCACTGTCTGTGTAACCAAAAAGTTGATTACTATCAGATTTAGTGTACCATAATCCGAAATTGAGAGTTCCTGCAACATATCTCATAATTCGTTTCGCCATTTTCCAATGAGAATCTTTGGGGGATTCCATGAATCTTGAAACAAGACTGGTTGCATACATAATGTCAAGCCTAGTTGCTGTAAGATACAACAAACTGCCTACTAAACTTTTGTACATGGTAGAGTCCACTGTAGGACCTTCATCATTCTTGCTCAATTTTGTGCCTAGTGGTATGGGGGTTTCTGCTGGATTGCATTCTTCCATGCGAAATCTTTTGAGGATGTCTGTTGCATACTTTTGCTGACATACAAAAATACCTTTGGTTGATTGATCAACCTAAATCCCTAAAAAATATTTCATGATGCCAAGATCTGTCATCTCAAACTCAGATTGCATGGCATGTTTAAAATTTGTTAACTCAAGATTTCCGGTATAGATCATGTCATCAACATATAAACATACAATCAAAATTTTACCATGCTGATCTATTTTGGTGTAAAGAGTTGGCTCATTTTGGCTTCTGCTGAAACCACTTTTGATCAGATAGGTGTCAATTCTGCTGTACCAAGCTCTTGGAGCTTGCTTTAAGCCATACAAGGCTTTCTTCAACCGATACACTTTGGCTGGATGCTCTTGGACTTCAAATCTAGGTGGTTGATTGACATAAACTTATTCTTCTAAAAGACCATTCAGGAATGCTAACTTCACATCCATCTGGTATACTTGACATTTGTGTTGGGCTGCTATGGCCAATAGAGTCCTTACAGTGTCTAATCTTGCTACTGGAGAAAAAGTTTCACCATAATCAGTACCAGGTTGTTGTGAGAATCCTTGGGCAACAAGTCTTGCCTTGTGTTTTTCAATCTGCCCTTTTTCATTGAGTTTAGTTTTGTAAACCCACTTGACACCAATACTCTTCTTGTGAGTTGGAAAATCAACAAGATCCCACGTCTTGTTCTTTTCAATGGAGTCAATTTCTTGGTTCATTTCTTGAACCCAATGTGGCTCCTTAGCTGCTTCCTTAAAAGATGTAGGTTGACATGACATTAAAGCAAAAAGGTTGTGCTGTTCAAAGTCATCCAACTGCTGATGGATTTCTCTCAAACTTCGAGTTCTCTGATTTTGTGGTTCAGAGAATGACTCTCTGCTGGAAGTTGAGTTACCCTGAGAATTTTCAGGTTGTCTTTGTACTTGCAATCTTGGAAGAATAGTTTGAGGTACTTGCTGTTCTGAATTTTCTGCGTTTGCAGAACTTGGCAGCAATGAATTTTGACTGTTCATTTGCTGATTTTCTGAATCATTCCAGAAACTTTACATCTCTGGTGAGAATCAATTTCTTGGTGATTGGATTGTAAAGCTTGTAAGCTTTAGATGTTTCACTATATCTAGTGAAAATACATTTCTCACTTCTGTCATCAAGTTTCTTCCTTAATTCAGAAGGTATGTGAGAAAATGCTATGCATCCGAATGTCCTTAGATGCGCAACATTGAGCTTTGTCCCACTCCATGCTTCTTGAGGGACTTTTAGCGTTAGTTTGGTGGTTGGAGATCTATTCAGGAGATAAACTGAGCATGCTACTACTTCAGCCCAAAACCTATTTGACAAGATTTTCTGTTTAAGAAGTGGTCTTGCCATATTCATTATTGTCTGATTTTTCCTTTCAGCCACTCCATTCTGTTGTGGAGTATACCTGGTTGTTGTTTGCATGATAATGCCTTGTGATTTGCAGAAATTTGCAAATTCTCTGGAGTTGTATTCTCCTCCTCCATCTGACTTGAGTGATTTGATATATTTGCCACTCTGTTTTTCAGCTTCTACTTTGAATTCTTTGAATTTTGCAAAAGTTTCAGACTTGTGTCTAAGAAAATAGATCCATATTTTTTTGCTAAAATCATCAATAAACGTTAGAAAATAAAAAATTCCACCTATGGACTCTGTTTGCATTGGCCCACATAGGTCAGTGTGTACTAGTTCGAGATGTTGTTTGGCTTGATTGGAATACTGTGGAAAACTAGTTCTCTTATGTTTTCCAAGTATGCAAGACTCACATGGGGGAATTTGCTTTTTAAAGATGGGAAGACCTTTGACCATGGAGTGCTTTTGAAGAATACTTAGACTCTGAAATGGTAGATGTCCAAATCTGGTATGCGAAACCATTGTTTCATTCAGGGTGGATGCACTTTGTGCATATGGTTGAATCAGATTTGCAGTTCGGAGGGTAAGGGGAAACATCCTATTTGGAGTCATATGGATTTCTGAAATTAATTTTATGCTGGGTTTTTTGTCGTATATTTTGCAGGATGCTCCCTCAAAAAGTACTTTATAGCCATGTTCAATGAGCTGTCCTACACCTAGAAAATTATGTTTCAGATCTGGAACATGATAGACATTGTATATGTCTTTCTTTACATTCTGTTTAGTAAGAATAGGAACAATTCCTTTTCCTTGAACCTTGACTAAGTAATCATTTCCAAGTGTAATATTAGTAGAGATTGAAGAATCAATGCATGAAAGTAATTCTTTGTTTCCTGTCATGTGATTGTTGCATCCACTGTCCAGCAACCAGAGATCTTTAGGTTGTTCTTCAGTCTTGTGGCATGAAAGAAACAAACCTCCTGCGTTTTCTCCCATATGATTTGACACATTTGCTCTGCCTGAGAGCTGATTTGCTTGCTTCTTCCTGCATTTAGATTCATAGTGCCCATACTTTTTGTAGTAATAGCATTGTATGCTTGATTTCTCATTTGATCTTCTCCCTCGACCTCTTGGAGGTTGGCAATTCTGATGTTGTCTTTGACCTTGGAAATTTTGATTCGGATACTGTTGTCTATTACCTCCACTGGAGTGAGGGTTACTTTGATTGCTCCCTCTTCGTTGGTGACCTCTGCTTCATCCTCTGTCTCTCCCTATGCTGAAGGAGAATTGAGTTTTGAAAGCATTGGAGATTGACTCATCTGTGAGATGCAGTCTGGTCTCATGTGTCACTAGAGAACCAATTAATTCATCTATTGAAAAACTTGATAGATCCTTGGATTCAAGGATTGCAGTTACAACCATTTCGAATTTCTTGGGTAAAGTTCTGAGGATTTTCTCAACAATTCATTGATCAGTGATGGTTTCACCAGTCAGTCTGATTTGGTTCACAATGCCCATGACTCTAGTCATGAACTGATCCACATTTTCGGAATCTGTCATCCTTAGAGTCTCGAATTGCGTCCTCAAGGTCTGCAGTTTAACTATTTTGACCTTGTCATTTCCTTGATAGGAAGATTTAAGGATGTCCCAGGCCTATTTTGAAGTACTAGCGCCTGTGATTTTTGAGAAAATCGAGTCATCCACGAAATTTTGAATCCAGAATTTCGCTTTATTTTCTTTGTTCCTCAGTGTTGCCTAAGCAATTCTCTGCGGATTTGTCATGGCAGAAAGGGCTGCTGGATCTGGTTTCACATATCTAAGATCCAATGGATCCTAGCACTCTTGTGCTTGCAAGAAGGATCTCATCCGAAGAGACCAGAAATCGTAGTTCTTTCCAAGTAGAATCGGACCCTGAGTTGGTCCTAAGTTGCTAGACGACATTTTTTTTTGAAAAACAAATCTCAGTAAAAATAGAGGGAAATTTCGTATTTACCTGATTTGACCTCGGGACTTTGTTAGACGAGTCCTCTGAACGCTCCAACTTCAGATTTCCGAAGTGTCGAAGAGGGCTTGATGGCTTTAAGTTTGGCCTTAGTCACCGTGCAATGTGACCATGCGCCTTGATGTTAAAGTGCTACGGGCTTTTCCGGTTCTTTGTCTTTCAATTTGCCGAATTGTGAAATTTGCCTTCGGACAAATAAAAGGTCCAGATCTTCTTGTGATTTGACGGTCCAGATCTTATCAGGATATCACGAATCGGGACTTTGTGAACCCTGATGACGAGCTCTTCTGAATCTTCGATTCTCCGATCTCCGATTTTTCGATGGCGCTTTCCTTTCGGGACTTTCCCCGAATGCTTTGATCTCCGCCACGCGTCCCAATAGATGGACAACTCAAGTCTGCTTCGGGGGTTTTACCATGGAGATTCCCGATCCCTCATTTTGACGAGATGACATCAGCTAGGCCCCAAAACAGAGCTTTCCTCCTGTTGGGATTTCAGACTTCACAGTTCCGAAATGCTCGTGTTTTTTGTGCTCGGGATTTGCGAAACGCCGAATCCCGATGTGCCGATGGCCCTTTCCTTTTTGGGACTTTTCCTGAGTCCTTAGATTATGCCACACGTCCCCTCAAGATGGACGGTCCTCATCGTTTCTTGATTTCGCGACTTGCGACTCCAAAGTTGCTGTCAACTTGAAAATCCCGGTTGCCTACACGCCGACGGTTTCCTCGATGTCCGTCACGTGTCCAAACTAATGGACGACTGTGATCTTATCGCTATTTCGTGAATCGCGATTTCATGAGTTTAGAACTCTTGTTGCGACGGTCTTTCAAAACCGCGAACTCCGATATGCCGATTTGATGGCACTTGGATCTGCTGCCACCTGTCCCCTGAGATGGACGGCTCACAATCCTCTCGGGATTTCATGATATGTGATGTCGAGATTTTGCGTATTGGGGTTTTGGAGAGAAGTCTCCTTTTCTCGTCCAACTCCCGATCCCGATTTTGCGATGGGATAAGATTGACGGTTCATGATCTATCTCGATCCAACAGTCCAGAATGACTCGTGATTTCGCGATTTGCGAATTCTCATGTCAGTCTTCTGACCTTTACACCTTGCGAGTCAGCGAAATGTTGAGATCTCGCCACGTGTCTCTTTATGGACGATCCAAATGATTTCAGGATTTCGCGACTTCAGAAGTCGAAAATTCTCCTGTGCACTCCAGAGGACTAAACCTCGTGCATTTTCTCGCTGATCTAATGGTTGCCGGTCTTCTGCGCAAGATCTAACAGTTGAAATTCTTTCGTCTTTTTCGCGCTCTCTTCGTCCCTTCTGAATTGGTTTCCTACTCTGGATCTGTTCGCAGGACGAATCTTACGGTCTCAATGGCTGTTCTTTGCACATTAGACGCGATCTTTGCTTCATTTGAAGGAATCTTTTCCTGCGGAAGAAAAATTTGTGAATCTTTCAAAGTTTTGAAAGAATTTCACGAATTCTCTGTCCTCTGCTACAATCTTTGACAGATTTGAAGAATTCCTGCAATTCTTTAAACGCTTCTTCTTTCTTTAACAATCTTCCACAAACTGAACAAATGTATGTGAAATCTTCAACGTTTCTGCCTTCTGCAGGAATATTTAACGAATTGAACGAATTCTTCGAGTTCTTTAAATGTTCTTCCGTCCTGCAGCTCTTCTTCGTCAATCTTTGACGATTCTTAAAAAATGTAAAAGAATCTTTACTGTTTCTTCTTCTGCACTCTCTTCTTCCTCGATCTTTCGAGCATTGTATGCTCTGCTTCCTCATGCAAGTTTCCTGCTAGGATCTTTTGAGAGTATGGCGGACAACTCTCCAATCCTTGTGAAAAAGACTGTGTCACATGCTCTCAAGATCCGTGATGCTCTGTGCTATGAGGATCGTGTTGCTCTCCAGCCTGTGTGAAGAGGCTTACTACTGTAGCTCTGATACCATGATAAATTGTGAAGCAAGAAATGCAGAGAGAAAGAATATAACATAAAACAATGTATTAGAATATGTGAAGAAGTAGTAAGTCTGAAGAAGTTCCAATGCAATGGGAGATAGCTGAGCTAAATAGGCTCAATCAAATCAAGAATAGAAAGTACAGTTGGCCAGGACATCTGGCAGTGTACAGTCAACCTGTTGAGATTACATTATATTTAATAGGAACCAAGCAATAGGTATGGACTAAATATGGATATCGGTACCAAGGAACCAAGAACGAACAAAAATATGAAATGGAATTTTTCCATTTTTTATCCGGTTTGCTTACTGATTTGGCTTTGCGTCATTTTGTTGCTATACAAAACTCACAAAGTAATGATGTTAAATACCCTCTCGCCTTAGGCAAATTGGTTGGTGCCGTTTCATAGCTATATCCGGCGTCAATAATGGAACAATGATACTGCTCTCGCTAGTGAAAAGGGTTTGTGCCGTTTCTAAGTTCTATCAAAACGCCAAAATGTCCAGCCCCCACTGCTAGTGTTAACCCAAAGGAAGGAAGAGTTCGAATAGGAATAGAGGTTCAGTCGCAGCTATCTATCTTTTCATTCCAATCGAAAAGGTCCCCATCAACCGAAGAAAGGAAGGAAGTGCCGCTCCAAATGCACTATGCCCCACTTCAGTTGTTTCATCTCTTCTCTGACTCCCAATCCTTTCAGTTCCGAAACATAATAGAAAAGCTTTAAAAACCCTTGTGTTGATTGGCAGTGCTAAAGGGTATCGATATCCCTTTCTCTCATTAATTCCTCTCTGGTTCTGCTCCTGGAAACAATATGGACATATGGCCACAGTCGAGTGTTTCACTAAAGTGCCTTCGGTTGGTTGGGAGGGTAGAATCAGGTTGGTATTCTTTCTTTCTTCCCTACCCCCTAGGCTTCGAACCAGCTTCCAAGCTACCGGGCCTTAAGGCAGATCGTTCTCTTCCCCTCTTCTCCTATCATAAAATAGAAACCCTACTGGGGCCAATCAATTCAATATGTTGGAATCCAAACTCGAAGGAAGGGCTATATGGATAGGGCTGATCAAAAGTCAAGGAGCAAATATCCAATGCAACTCTATTCATATTACGTAGATAAGGGTTTGCTTTCCATCCATCGGTGGACATACTGTGTCGGAGAGGATTGAACCATCGAAATCCTTTCTTCCATCCAGGTTCCGCCTGAGTTTCTGTTTCCCACTTGTTCGCAATCGAACCGATCCAATCATATTCTTTTGACTTATCCTCTCCCAGATGTCTTAAGACTTAGCCCGACTTGCTAAACTAAAAGGTTCTTCTCCTCAACTGCTTCTTTCTCGAAGTTCCCATTCATCAACACATATGGGGGTACGGTGGTCGGTCTGTCTGAACTTAAGAGTATTTCTTTCTTGCTTTTGTTTCAGTCTCTCTAAGGGGCTTGGAGGCAGGTCGAGTTGGATTTCATCCCTCTCCCAGAAGGGTGAGTGCCTCATGTATTATAATTGGAATATCAACTATCTGTCACTCACGTCTCGATCTTGTTTGTTTGCTAGGAGAATCAAGGGATTCAATAGCGGCTTTAACGATGTGCTTGATTGATTGCCATTTCCCTCTCCCTCTGCTTGAAATGTTTCTTTCGTTTATTCCCTCTTGGTTCTTCAAACCACTTGACCTCTTGGTTTCTCCATTAAAACTCTCTTTCTTTCTGGTAGAAGCTGACGGGTGCATGAAAGGTCTAGGATCTAGCATTTAATCCCTCTCTGACACATAAGAGGGAGTAGACAATTGCATGTTTGGTTCAGGGGGCCCTTGGGAGATGGGCCCATGTTCTATAGAAAGAATACTATCCGGCCGACTTGATGTTGATGAGTTCCAGTTTTATTTGATTTGTCACGAAAACACAAACATGAAACTACCGAGTTTAGGGGCCCCTTGTCCCGATCCCCTTCCGGTTTATCCGCTCTTTCCATCTCTCGCCTTTGGGTTGGAATCATAGTTAGTTGTTGGTTCGAACCATAAAGGGGGGGGGGGAAACTCCATGGGTCCCACTAAACCCCTTGAGTGATGGCTGGAATCATAGGTAGTTTATATTCTGGGAGAGGGTGAGAAGAAGAAGGCGATGTCATCTTTTGAAGGTGTGAAAAAGAATAGAAATAGGGGTGAGCAGAAGAGAAGTCGTTGAACTGCCTCTCCTGAATTGACTATCTCTCTTCCCACCATCCGTTTAAATGAACCACCGGCCCGAAGGAAGGCGATGTCCCTGGTTCTCTCTCCGCTGAAGCCAGCTCTTGGTCAAGTGTCTACCCTTCTGCTCTAGTTACTAGTTACCGCTAGTTACCAAAGTTAGACAAGTCAATAGAAGTCTTTGAATAGAACCAAGGAAAGAAATAAGTAGGACAGAGCCGTGAGATATCGTAAGAAAAAACACATAATATAAAGTGTGATTCTGAACTACCATGCGACTTTATACAACCTCCCCCCCAACGTCCGTTAATACTACTATAAGATCACGACCCATATCTCAGATATTCTCCCAGGGGAGGCACCCTTTTATCAATAGTCATTTAGTTCGGGTTGGGAGATCAGGTTCCATTGTACCCACTACGACGATATCTGTTCAAGCTAACTCTGTGCATCCGAAGGCAGGCCTTGAAACATCAGCTTTCTCCTTTGATCCTCTCCTCTCCACCCCATTCATTAATACTACTATAATATATGGGTATCCGCCCCTCAGTCGGGGTCTAGCCAATCAAGTGGAAAACATCCATCGATCTCCACTTCAAAAGCTATTGAATCCCTCTCCCCTTTGGATTTCATTCATTCTTGATTGATTGATTGAGGGTTGGTTCATGAACTAGTGGAAGGGTGGGAAGGTGCAGTTGCTTGATAGAAGCGGGATCATACAGCTCGGTTTGCAGCCCCAACTCCTGCTCGAAATGCTCTTGAGTCCCCCTTGCTTGGCCCATGGTGTTTCCGATTATCCCGCCATTGCACCCAATGGTATCTCCAAACATTACTTCCTTTCTTACTTTCATTTCATTCGATCAAATGGTTTGCTTGGAGCCCCTCTAGTGCCTTCGTCCCTCCCCTCTCCCTGTTCTTTGAACACAGGTGCCTTTCCAATTGGAAGCATCGAACCATCACAAAGTCATTCCGGTCAAAGGCTTCAGTCAGTGGAGAGGAGAGTTTAACATTTTTTCTTGGAGATGTTGATTTGTCTCGATGCCCAAAGGGAAGGAAGATTGGAAGATCCCAATGGATGAAAGCAGATCAAAGTTGGATCCGGCTTTAGAAAAGGTTGCCCCGACTGATGATGGAGAGGGAGGCACGAGTGATGCCCAATCCTCAACTGAAAGGAGAGGATAAGAGTGACTTTGAGAGCGAGATCCAATGCAGTTGGAAGGGGAACACCTTCATTAGGAGTAGTCGAGCTGAACCAGCTATTTCGAAGAGAAAGAGTACAATCTCTTATATATGTAATATGATGTGGGATCTTTTCCTCTTATCCTCTCCGGTCACTTCCCGCTTTCAATGCTCCTAAGTGCCATGCCTTGTTTCAAACTCTCTCCTTCGGGCTGGGCTGCCTCCCTCAATTGGATGGATTAAATAGTTGGTTTAGTTGGGAGGGGAGTCGTGATGTTCGCATTCCTTTCCGCTCTTTCTGTCTTTGTTTTGACCCCTGGAAAGTAGACCACATATGTGATTTTGAGCCCCTTTATACAACATTCATTCTTGCTCCAACTCTAAATCCATATATAGTCAATGTTCATCCCTGTAGGGGCTGGTAATGCAGAAACAAAAGCTTGAAAGAAATCAAGAAAGCATTAATGTGTCGCTTTCGCCCCTCTCCTAGCAATGTCGGTAGGTTGTAAATTCCTGTGTTCCAAAGCTGAGGATCCGGGAGAATGCAGTGATGAGCAGGAAGAGAGTAAATAGAGTCTCCGTCTGAATGGGGTCTGTCTTCAACCTTCCCTCGGTTTGAACCTTAGCGAGTTGTCCAACTATGAGCTTTCTTTCCAAACTTCTTCTTTCAAAACTCTACTTCCATCGATTGATGAGGAGTCGACCTTCTTTGCTTTGCCCCACAGGTGTTATGCCCATATGCTCCCCATAGCCAGTTCGATGTCTCCAGTGGCACATTATTCCTTCGAAAATAGACGGAGATAACTCGGCTGGGGTGGGTGGGAGGAAGTAGAAGGGATGGGTGGGGGGGGGAATTATAGGCCCCGAGGATCAGAGGTTAACTTGTGAACTTCTCGAGAAGGCCCACGATCAAACAAACGACATTCCTAGCCGTAACCGGAACTAGCTTCAGCCAATGGAAGGGACTTCACTGAGAGCTGGAGAACCCTAGGCAAATTACTCACTTCTTTCCCACATTCGAAGAGGAAATTATCCTCTGTTCCACCTATAAGGGCCAAGATAAGCAGTCAAGAATCGACACTATCTATCTATCTTTCAGTCAAGGCATTGCCGAGAAGGGAGGGAGAAAGCTTGAAGAGCGGGCATTAGACTTAGCTTTACTTTGGCAGGCACTCACATACGATCAACCAGGCTACAGAGGGACTGATGTAGGCCTTCCTTCCTTTCAAGTTGGGGAGAGGGATGAATGCAATGAATAGATCCGGTCTTCAGTGCCCTTTCGAAAACATCATTGTTGGAAAAACATCTTTGGAAGCAGGTCTCGACCGTGCCAGATCCGATAAAATGCGTCATTTGCCATATATATGCCGATGCAATTTGTAATGTTTGATACTGCTCGCCAATATATAGATAGATAGATAGGGAGGGAAATTGATCAGCGTCATTTTGTCGCTATATGAAATGCAAATTTAACACAATGAGACCAATCATACTAGTCATTTGGTTTGGCTCACTTTTGCACCTATGTCTAGCGTGAATCATCACACCTTTGCCATCACTCGTTGGATCATCGATTCATTGCCGGGCAGAACAGAACGTAAGGGCGGGATAAAACAAAAATTCAATCATCGGAAGCATAGAGGGATGTGTGTTTACTCGCATGAACTTGACCGATGGCTGGGGCAGATCTAAGACTCTTTCTCTTTCGGTGCCCTCCTTTATGGATGGCTCATGGAGAGGGATTGGAAATCAATAATCCATTGACCTAGAGCAGTGAAACCTAGGATTTGCATTTGACTTCATAAATCGATCTCGTTGTTCCATTTTAGCATTCGACATAGCTGCCAAATCTAGGAATGGAATTTTACTGAGAAAAGCCCCAACTTCTCATTACAAATTCTACTCAACGTGTGATAAAACAGAGGATTATTGCCCATTCGACCCGAAAGACAACCCCTAGAAACAGTGTCGGAACTAGATCACTCGAAGGTTAGCTAGCAAGTCTCATTATGTCATTTCATTCCCCTTCCTTCAGTGGGTGGGTGGGAGGTAGAAAAGTTGGGTGGGTGAGAGGCCCCTACTATTCTAAGTTTAACCAGCATTTCATTTTTTTCCAAGCATGTGAGGAACGAACGGAAACTCCACTCCACATCTCTGGCACAGTCGACCTTATTTTCATTGGTGTATTTCGGAGAGGGATTTCACCCCTTGAATGAAGACAGTCTATTATATACGTAATATGATTGGAGTGATTCGTTGAAATGAATGTTTGGCCAATGCTTGACCCAACTCTCGCTTTCACTCGACCTTGAAATGCTGCATCGCTTCGCTGACTCTGAAGACTTACTGTTAAGGGTTCTTCACTGCGTTCATCAACCATCGCTCTCCTCGACTTGCTTGCTTCGCTCGCTCCTATGTATTTTCTTGCAACCAACTGGATAACCCACTACCAGGAATGGAACATCAAGGTGGGGATCCAGATCTCAATAGCTTTTGTTTGTCCAATTATCCTTGTTGGTGGTAGGGAGAATGTTGGAACATCGTCAAATCACTCAACCTCTCATCACATCGAAAGGGTTCTTTCCGACCGATAATGCAGAACGTCCATAAGTCAAGAAAGGATCGAGTCCTCTGACATCAGCTTTGAAAGCCATTCCTTCATCTGGCCGGCTAAGCCACTTCTCTTTCAGAACGAATGGCACGAACGAACAAGGATACCATTTAGGGTTCAATGCCTCGACATACCAAGTGGCAAACATCCATCCATAAGTCGAGGAGAGGGAATGAAGTAATTTGACTGCTAATCTTCAGATACATCTCCTAGCTCTATTTGTCCATTGGTTCAAGACCCATTGGGGTCTCACCATGAGGAGAGGAACTTCGAGAAAGAAGCAGTTCACTTTCATGCACCCGTCAGGTTAACAGTCGATCGCCCTTCCTATTATTTTTGGGTTGAACAGCCATTGCATCTAGAAGATTTGGTTCAAATTACCATTATTTAAGACAAGTCGAGTGTTCGAAGATCAATTCATTGCCAGAAATAGATGGCCAGTTCCCAGTTCTGATCCTGTTTTCCGGGAGAATAAATCCTTTGGAAGTATTGTGAATCTGAAGATTGATTGCCAAGTGCTGGAACTAGGTAGCTACTGCCTGTTGAACACACGAACTTCCCAACTGAACCCCTTATCGGGTTGCCCACGAAACTTGTTGGTTCTGTTGGAACAGAGGGAATAACTCAGGAGAAATCGGTTGAATCCTCTCATTGCCTTGAATTGTCCCTAAAATTGTTCTCTCGGGTATTTCCTTTTGTTTAGATATTTTGAATAATCGATATTGAAATCACTAGAGCTACTCCCATTGGAAAGTGAATTCTCTGCCGAGTAGAAAACCTCCCTCCGACACAAGCATAAAACCTGACACGTTTTGTAAGTTTTTTAAAGAATAACAATGAGAAAGGAAACCAACCATATTTAGAACGGATCTTTATAGATATGGCGTGAATGAATTCACAGATATCAGGGTCGAAATGGGATCGGGTGTTTCAACATAGCGCCCGACCCGCCGACAAGGCGAGTGGGAATGTTGTGGACCACTCCCGTATATCGGACTTGATAGGTGTTGGTGCTACATCCTTCTCAGAGCCGTACAAGAGTTACTATAACATCACAAGGCTTAGTAAGCCTTTACCTAACCAATTATGGCATACTACATGGGCTCCCTATAATATATAGAGGGAACCAAAATCTACCTATATTTATCTATAGAGGAGCATGTCCCAAGTTACAGAGAACAATCTGCATTAAGGCAATCAATGTTACACCTTACTTTCCCATCGTCATTGCCATTATAGCTTGTGTGTAGCCCAACCCATAAGGAACATGTGGACTTGATCGACTTCATCCCCACCTTCGGGTATAGTTGATTTGCCTTCCGCCGGCTACTTAGATGTTTCAGTCCGCTAAATACTTACTGAAGTTGGCTGATTAGCTTGGATTGGATACAGTTTCATGGTGCTCGGAGATTTGGATCACAGATGGTCTATCTCTTCTCTATGTTGCCCTTTCACCTTTGGAAACACTTATTCCTCTCAATGACCGGTTGTGAATGAAGTAGGGGGTGGAGCCCTAGTTGCATGTAGTTCGTTGCACGAATTTGACTAAACAAGTAGTTGTGACTTAGGGAGAAAGATCTAAGCAATGGAGGAAGAGAAACAGCTTTGGTGGTTCAATCAATCCCAATTGGCCATGCATAAGCGGCCGGGAAGCAAGTGGTTTCGGGGAAAGGTTGTGTATTTTCCCTCATCTTTAGAAAAGTAGCTCCGGATCGTGGAATTTCTTCGTGTGTAAGGATCAAATCGTGGGCTAACGAGAGACAAAAAGGAATCGAGTATGCGGAACCAATCGAGTATGGGGCCTTTGCCTGCCCATTTTAGTGCCTTTCTGGGGTTGTTATTATCCCCATTCTATGGAGAGAAATGAAGTTCCCAATGCGGATATGGTTTCGAATCACAACTGGGCTATGCGGTTAGATTTCTCTTTATCGGGGGGGCCTTAATGGAGTAAATGTCGGCTGATAGCTCACATTCGGGGGAAGGGGGGGCGTATCTGGCAGGAAGTAGTCTCAACCAATGATGGAAGCGGGCTATTTCTCAGATATTTCTCCCGCGGCTAGTCCTAGGATCTCAAAGATTGCGGGCAGAATAGTAATTCCAACCATGGTCCACCGAGCCTAGGCAGGCCAATTCAGTTAGGTGCAAGCGCATAATCTCTAGTATAGCCCGATGCTACACTGATCAAGTGAAAGTAACTCACCCGAAGTTGAAAGTATAGATGGCCATACCACCTATGGACCAATCTATCTCCACCTATGGACTAGTCTAATAGGCCACATTAACTGAGTCGATATTATACCCCATATTAGATCATCATGTCGCATCTATTACATATGTAATATGGGTGACTCACCCAAATATCTCTTTGTGGTGTACCAACGACATAAAGGAAAGGTGTATAGGCCTTTATAATTCTCTACCAAAGAGATCTCGATCAATAGGCCATGTGGGAGATGGGAGTGCAGTGGGTGAGGGTCATGGGATAGAAGTGTAGTGGGTTAGGCCAGGTGGGAGAGTCGATCTCCTTCAGAACCCTCTCTCTCTTTACTTTTTCTCTGTACTCTCTCTCCTAAGTATAAGAGGGAGGTTCAGAAGGTTGATCAATAGGCCAGGTGGGTGGGAGAGGTTGAGGCACGTTCAAGACCAATTATTTCAATCGCAGAAGGAGTTTAGGTTCATTTTGTAAGGTCCATCTTTACTACTGACTTGTACAGGCATTCATTTCTAAAGGCACTTATGCAGTCTTGCATTTATACAGGCACTTAGTCACGCTGACTAGTTAGCGGGGTGGTAACGCTGACTAGTTGGGTGGTAACGCCTATTAGTTATCGGGGTGGTAACTCTTACTAGTTATATTCTTCCTTTTAGATTCATTGATCAAATAGTGGAGTGTTGAATATATCAATGAATTGACCATTTCTGACCCTATTTGTTGTGTAGCTTGTTTCTTACCCTACACTTAATAGATATATTTTTTCTTGAATGAGGAGAGCCAGATCCATGATTCCATCTACTTTTGTTATACATTAGGCAGGATCATTTGTGGTAAGGAGTGGGCAGATAATCGATGAGGAGATGTGGAAAATCAATGCGGAGATGCGGTTTCACTTTCCTCGACAAGCCCCAATCCAGAAATCCCCGATAGTCACGTACATAATATCACTCTATTCACTCACTAGGATGGGGAAATACAACGATTCATAGTCCTTTCAGTCCAATAAAGAAGTTTAGGCAAGGAAAGTTAGTACGATTGTGAAGGTGGGCTAGTGAAAGTTGTATGGGCTAGTGAAATAAAGCCACCCAGCCGCCCAGCCACCTAGCGTTAAATCCACCCAGTCACCTAGCGTTTAGTAAGGAAAGAAATGGTAAAGAAATCCTTTTA
Source organism: Picea glauca (assembly GCA_000966675.3). Lineage (NCBI taxonomy): Eukaryota > Viridiplantae > Streptophyta > Pinopsida > Pinales > Pinaceae > Picea > Picea glauca. The sequence goes on along the minus strand of JZKD02S0714950.1, from coordinate 90,507 downwards.
GGTTAGACAGGAAGAAAGCCTGAGCCAAGAAGAGAAGAAAGCTAGGAAGAGAAATCCCTTTAGGTTAGGATTCATTATATACAATTTAATGCCTTTTCAGTCCAATTACTCTTTCTATGAAGGGTGACTCTGTTTATTAAGGGTTATTATGTCTATGGTTACTAACGCTCTTGGCCTTGCCCAATTAATAAATGAAGACAAGCTACTAAGTTGTCGCTTGGGCTATAGGAAAGACCTTATTGCTGCCGCTGTTAGGTGCGGCTTTCTAAGTAAGTTGGCTTCTATATAATTAAGTAGTTGAATCGATCCAGTAGATAAGAAGACCGAATGACTGAAAGCTAGGTGAAAAGGCTTGGGTAACATAGGTAACATGGTTAACTTGGTGAAAAGGCTATCCAAGGTGAAAGGGCAGGCGATGGGAAAGACTATCCAACACTTCCGACTTATTATGTCGGATATCGAAAGTTCCTGGTTGCGCGGGTCATTGCGGGTGTAGGTGTCGGGTCCAGAAGAGATAAGAGATAAGCCAATAAGAGACATGTAACATATTAGAATATGTGCTATTTACGCAGCTATTTAGGATAACACGTTAGCAAGTTGATCATTTTTATCTAAGTTGGCTTTCCTTTTAGGCGATTCATATTCCTTCCCAATGGGAGACTTCTTTTACCAATTTCCTCAGGCAAGATAGGGAATACAGACAGCTAGGCAGAATAACGTTTTCACAGCTTTAATCATAACATTTTCACCCTCCCAGTCTATGTAATAAATCTATTTTCATTGGTTTCACCGCTTTCTACCTCATGTTTGAACCGCTTTAATCACCCCAGTGAATGGAATCTATCTTTAACCTTTCCCAACCACTAGACCCTATACCTTTGATTCTTTCCCTCGAACCTCGATTCTTTCCCAGCTAATCAAACCAATCAATCTATCCAGGCAAGCTACGCCTTCCTCAGGCCCGGTATCCCTTTTATCCAAGAAAGAGAATATATCCAATCACTTCTATGATAATTACAGCTAGGGGAACAACCATTAAGGCTATCCAGAAGGTGAAAAATCTAGGTTAACTTGGTGAAAAGGCTTGGGTAACGTGGTTAACTTTGACTTAACCACACCTATACTTACCCATCCATATAGATAGGTAAAAATCTAGGGGAAAACGCGTCTAGGGTAACGTGAGCAATGTGGGTAACGTGGGTAACGTGTGCTAAGCCCACCCAGTGAAATAAACCTATCCATAGGAGCCAGGGGAGCAAGGGAGCAGGAGAGCCAATGAAAAGTAGAGTAGTTGAATTGCCTAGTAGAGCAGTGGAATTTATCATTGCGAAAAGGCTATCCAGTTATTCATAGTGTAGATTCATATATAATTACAGCAAGGGGAACAACCCGGGTGTAGGAAGCTTGCCAGTATCCCACCAGAAGATAAGCGATGAGAAGTCTAGCTGTAGTAAGATAAGATGCAGTAATATAAGCGACAAGAAGATAAGCCAATAAGGGATAAGAGACAAGCCAATAAGGGATAAGCGAATAAGGGAACATCTTTCTATAGATTGGGAGCTATATAAAAAAGGGAGCTATATCAACAGTGAGAGGAAGCTAGATAGATTCTATATTGGAAGCTAGATAGATAAGGAAGAAAGCTAGATAGATTCTATTGGGAGCTAGATCAACAGGGAGCTAGATCAACAAGGAAGAAAGCTTGGAAGGGTTAGATTGATAGGGAGCTAGACAGATTGGAAGCTAGATAGATCAACAGGGAGCTAGATAGATCAACATGGAATAAAGCATAGAATATCTTTCCAGTATCCCAATTACTGAAATTATATAACTACAGTTAGGGGAACAACCAATGCAGGTGCGGCTTTGCCTTCCTCGACAAGCCCCATAGAAGAAAACTATCCAGTCACTTTTGTTGCTGCCCTGAAAGAGCTGGTGGTTGGGGCTTCGCGTGCTATTACCAGGCAGGTGCGGGTGTCGGATTCGGGCCCGGGTGCTTGTGGGTGCTTGTGTATGCCTGGTCTCTTTCCTTTCCATCCCAAGAAATTGCCTGAGCCAGTAACCCCAGCCTGAGCCTTAGAAAGTAAGCTGAGTATATAGGGGAGCAGGAAAGCCTGAGCCAAGCCCCAATGACTCAATCTCTCTTTTTATTTTCCTTTCACAAAACATTATTCGAGGGGAACAGTTTGTTGAGCGAAGTGAGTTCCTCGAGAAGAGAAGGCTTTGCGGGTGTAGGTGCTTGGTCTCTTTCCTTCCCAGTTAATCAACAATATATCCAGGCAAGGATAGCCGGATTGGTTTGGGAATGGTTTGGTTTGGGGTGGGAATGGGTGGTTGGTATCTCCTCTCCTTTCCTTATCCCAGTGCTTCCCAAGGAATGAATGAATCTATGGTTCATATTGTTTATGGTTCATATGGTCTATGGTTACTAAGACCATCCTAATAAATATCATTAGTGAAAGTTAGGGATTTCCTGGCCCTCCTCACCCTTATGGGTGAGCAATAAATAACCTATCGTCGAGCAAACAATCCTTGCTTTTAGACGATTCAGTGCCCTGAAAGTCCAATTAATCTAGCCCAACCATGAAAGCACTTCCTGCTAGCTTTATAGACCCCGAATCTAGACCTTAGCTAAGCTCAGCTCTGCTCGCTTAGTACTGGGCATTGGTCCTACTGCGATAAGGAATTTCGCTCCCTTGCCGGCTCTGCTCAGGGTAAGATCTTACCTATTGGGGTTATTTAGGTGGCGATCAAACGTACGAAATGGGCCATTTCAGTGGGTTTTCGTGAAACATGCACTCACTTCGTTGAAAGAACCTGCTAGGCTTATAGGTGAGGGGATCAATATCGGGGTTTTACTAAGAATAAAATACAGTAAATATGCTCGATAAGGTTCATCCCTAAGGGAGGGAGAAAGTGGCGAGAAACCGTGCGAAAAGCGCCATTTCAGTGGTTTGATACACATGCTCTTTATTTTCAATACGTTAAGTTACTCGACCAAAGAAGGGATTGATTGATCGTAAGGGGAAAGTAGGTCAGGTGCTGCAGTGAAGGTGCTGCAGTGAAGGTCAATAAAAGTGCTTCTACTTTCTCTCTACAGCAACTCATAGCAAAGGTTGGAGAGCATGACCACGGGCTGGTGGGGCGAGAGAGAAGGTGGGATGGATGGAATATTATTCACTTACCTGAAATACAAAATTTGGGTCTACATCCAAAGCTATATCTATTTGGGGAAGGAAGAAGCAACCTGTCCTGTCACTTTCTAAAGAATAGGATTCTACATACACAACTATACCAAGGGAAGTTCCATTTCAACAGGGTCATCCGCCTGCCAAACTGGGTACTCAAACAAATTGATTCTCACCTTCGACACCTACTATGGGATTCTCATCATCAAGGAGATTTGGGATAACCAAATCATCCATGGAAACGGGAAAACCAGATCCAAATGATTCACCAATTGAAAGTGATACCTGTCGATAGATCCAATGATACCAGAGTTTGTATTCAAGAGATCCACATTACAGCTGACCCCTCCCCTATCATCCATCCAATCGGTCAGAATATTTGATATTATTTTCTATAACGAGGTACATTAGTGACTCGTCTGACAAAGGAGGACGAGGAACAAGCATATTATATATTTATATCTACATCTAAATACGAATACACGAATTCTAGGGCCCATCATGTTTGGTGCTCGACGATAAGGGATTCCGAGCATATCATCTATTTTGGACTTACTCTCGGATGGCTCTTTATTTTTGCTAAAGAGACTTGGAGGATCTCCTTAGTTCATCCTTGAATTCCCTACCTACCAGTTTGGCCCTGAATGTTGTACCACTTCTTATCGATCCAGATATTGTAAAACTACTGTATATATATTCTAATTCTTTCATGTTCCATTTATTCGGAGTGCCTCATTTCCTGCCGGGGTGCTCCTCCCCCAATGCTATTTCTATAGCACCCAACTGTGATGCATTTCCTACTGCGGTGTTTTCAATACCGTTTGACCAATAATAAAGATCGTCCAGTCACTCCTAACCCTCATATGATTTGGGTTAGAGGCTTCGCTCCTAAGTAGTTCGTCACCCGCAGATCCGTAATCTCCCCAGCTTATCGGCATATCAATCAATGTTAGTATCAATGTGGAACGAATGTCCGATCATTTTCGGAACAATGTAGAGCAAGTGTTCGGTCATGGTAAGGTCCTTGTAGTTTGGTGTGTCCAGCCGTTGCATGCATATTTGAAAACTCATTCTTTGTTCCGTTCTGCCAACATTATGTTTCATTATTATTGTTAATAATATAGTATTGTGCACGTTCTTTGTTTTTTTCTTTTTGGGGGAGTTGGCCCAGAAAAGAATGCCAGTCAATCTAAGTGGACCAACGAAGAATCGAAAATCATGATCCATAAACATGTGCAATTCCACCTCCAACAGGGTGGGTGGGACCACTCGATATCGTCAACTTGATTGACCCCTTACTTCTTCTATATTATAATAGTGGGAATATCATAGTGGATTCCACAACTCTGTTGGGATATACTTTCATACTGACTGACTTAAGGAACAAAACACTCGGGATAATCCATAATATAAACCTCGATCTTGCAGCCATAGCGATAGGGAGAGGGCTCAACCTTGAAAATAGAGAGGGGAGAGGGCCGGGCTTTTCTTTTCTTAAGGGGAGAGATTTTAGATAAGATTTTGAAATGAAAGAGGGCCGAGATTGACCCCGATTGTGGGATAGAGATGGTTTTTAGATAATCTTTTGAAATGAGAGAGGGGCGAGCTCTCTATTTTTAAGGGGTTACACAGGCGGGATTATCACTTTCATACTAAAGGGTTTTAGCTTGTAGATATAGGGGCTTGGGTTCTTGCTGATAGAGATAGGGGCGAGGCATGGCTATCTCCCTTCTGGTTGAGGTACTTACAACTTTCAGGGAATGCTGCTAATCAATGGATCCATAAATCAATGGATTCGGGTTGTCGCGAACTCATTAAAGCCCTTGTGATTGTGAGGCGAAATGGGAATGGTACTAACAGAATGCCAATAGGAATGATAGCTGGAATGATATCTATCTCCTTCTGTGTAAATATTATATATATAAGGGCATGACCTGAAGTGGGAAGTATGATGGAATGACCAACAACATGGATTGGGAGTGGGCATGACCTGAAGTGGGCTCTTTATATGCATAGAAACTTTTTTGGGGGTCAATGCCATAGGAAATCCCTCTTCTACTCCAAGAGTGGTGTTTAGTGATAGGTCAGCATGAAGAGATTTATCCAGGTTGAGTTTCTCCAGCGCGGGTCAGCCCTTCGAGTTCGTCCAAGGGTTCATCCACTCGATTTAAGCTATGCGGGGGTATCTAGACCAAATTCAATGATTCAATGGTTCGGCGGGAATGTAAATATAGTTCATGTGGTTTTAGCTTAGTGGTTGAGGAATTAGATTGAGGGGAGGCTTTCTTATGATGTTGGGCATCTAGCTCTAGTAGACATACGGGGTGACATTTTAAGATTGCATTCAAGTTTTTAGTTCCTGGGGTTGAGTGAAGAACCAGGAGTGGTTTTAGATACACTAGCTTTAGGAGTGGTTGCTGGTGGGGTGGGAATTAATGGGTTTCTTTCGTCCAGGGCCAGTCAAACAAATTATGTATCTGAATGTTGTGATCGTCGTCGGGGCTTGCTTTTATAGAAGCTATATTATGCTTCCCGCTTCAGGAAACAGATAAGCTAGGCCATTAGATGGAAATTGGGCTTTTACATTTGGTCCTACTGAATCCAAGCCAAGTTAAGATGACAGTGTTCATGCCATGACCTGTTGAGGCAAGGGTGTTGTTCCACTCATCTAGGAAAGACTAAATAGTGCAATGGGCATGAGAGAGGGCAAGAGAAATTAAGGTGTCGGGAACTAGGCAAAGGATTTCTCCGATGTTCGGGGGTGGTTTTCGGCTTTAGACTGAGTTCAAGTTTCCTTACACTAGGGTTACTAGGCCAAGGGTTTCAGCTATGAGAGAATCTTTATAGAAATGATATAACACATAGATCAAATGTTTGATTAGAGAGGGAGACAACCAATTCATTCATTTATTTCCCTGGTGAAAGAGGATACGAGGAAACGTTTGTTTATCCAAGCTAGGCTAAAGGAAAGGTTGATTACCTGGCATCTCATCCAACAGGCTTTATACTTAATTCAAAGAGAAGTGTGTTAGCCTTTATCTCTTATCATGGGCATCGGGCTGAGTCCAACATTTGGCTGCTGCGTCTAGGTGTCATGCAGTGAGGGCATAAAGTATTGATCATCATCGAAAAAACCGGTAACCTTTATATGATACCTTATTTAGATGGAGATGAGACCTTAGGGTCAGGCACTCTTCCCCTTTACCACTCTTTCACTTTCTGAGACACCCTTTAGCAATTTGTTTCTTTTCATTTAACCTCTCGGAGTTAATGCATGGGGTTCCCATTCTTTCCTAACAGATGATATAAATCCTCTCCACTCTTTTAGAACATATATAATAGCTCGATCTCCAAGAAAGGGATTGGGCTCTAGAAGCAATTAGAATTATGACTGATCGGGAGCAGGAATCTTTCCATTTCTAAGATCGTTTCTTGCCGGAGTTCAAATTCTCTTGTTTTCCATTCACACAAATACTTACCTTGGGGACAGGAATGAATTGAGTTGGCGAATCAATGATCTGTTAAGGGATAAAACTTTGTGTGCAGCAGTAGGGGCTGGGGCGACTCATCCAATAAAGTGAGAGGGATCTTTAAAGACATATCTCATTGGCGTATTTAACTAAGCCTAATATTGAACAAAGACTGGCATTTAACGAAGCCTTTCAATGTCCTTGCTACAAAGATTTCACAACCTTCGACCTTGAGTTACTTATTGGGTGGGGCCGAAAAGCGTTATATTACATATATAAGGTCCTCTATGTTTCTTCCCCTCAAAGAGCATAGCGAAGGTAAGGTTCTCCCTCAATTTACTTATTTGGTGGGGGGCCGTTCGAGAGTTCGCTTACTCACCCTTGCCCCCCCTCATCAATAAGTAACTTGGACAAGTGACTACATTCCTATATTTATTCCCTCAAAGAGCATAGCGAAGGAAGGAAAGAAGGTAAGGGCAAGTTATGGACCAAACAAATGATAAGTGAGGGGTTGGTTTTGGTGTTCATTGATCACACATATCCGTATTCATAGCATAGATAGAAGGAATCTTCATTGGGATCAGCAGGGGTGATACAAAGTGTAGCGCAGTCCGGTTAGCACATCTGTTTTGGGTACAGAGGGCCATAGGTTTGAATCCTGTCACCTTGATGAGAAACTTAGTAAACCCCAATCATGCGAAACTTAGTAAACCCAAATACGAACATCACTCGGCCGTTATCACCTCATCTTACTATTCACAAGCTGCAGTTTACTCCAACATTTCCAATTTACCATAGAATCCCCAGGGCTTTATTAGCCACTATGGTTTCATTCAGTCCCCCTTTTGGCATGGAAATAGGTTTTTTCAGCCTCACTTGTGATAATTTATACCAACTTGCCTTGGGTTTCTCTGTCAATTTTTTGAAGGTTTCTCTAAGATTAGTAAATCTAACTTCATTAGCGTCGCGCTATCATATGGGTAACAGAGTTTGTCATTTATGGCGGGATTTGGGTTTTTCCCAATCCTTTCCAATAATCTGAATTTCCGAATTTCCTACGTTATGTGTCACTTTCTCAGTTTTCGGAAGGATTATCCAAAGAATATATTGCCAATCTAGTAGTCTCGCCCAACATTTATTTATCTATCATCGAAGGGTGAGAGAGAGAAGGAAGGAAGGTTATACCTTCCCCCCTCGCCAGTAGAACCTTGCGGAATTCACCTTACTTCAAACGAGATCCTATAGCGAAGGAACGAAGAGAAATTCCCCCGAAAAAATAGGGGGAATTAGAGATGGATAGTTGAATATTACCTTTAATTACATGTTGGCACCTCACACCAATTAAGGATGGAGCAGTTCTAATAGCGTATCTAAGGAAGGAAAGAAAGTTGTTCAGTCTATTTACTTAGTTCTGTGGTGAGCTTTTCAGGGTTCCCATACTCATTTTATCCATGCACTTTTCTCCATGTGAGAGTCTTACTGCCACTAGACTCCTTCAGAGCCCTACGAATTTAAAACTATATATACGAGTTAACAGAAGCGAGAAAATAGGAGGAAAAGCCTATTTGTTATATTCAAGCGCATTGTCTGCTACTGTATGAAAGCGCGAAGGGGAAGGTTAGTCTGAACGCATCTAGTGTAAGCACTAGAGACTGGTTCCGTCACTCCTTCCTTAACGGGGTTCATGGACTACTATACGGTTTCAATATCTCGGCCTAAGGAGCTAAGACTTGTACAATTTGAGTAGGTCTACAACCCTTAGGGGACCGACTACTCGTCTAGGGGGCTATTTACCAGCCGAAAACTAGATCGTAAAGGGTTAGTGGGGCTACCGCCGTCATACGAGTCAATTCGTTAAAGCAATACATCATAGAGGCTACTGCACTTATATACTTGGCTTTCCTGGGGCTTTATAAGGATGATTCATCTGTCCTGTACTTTCACTCCCCAAATACTACCTCTAATAGAACAGAGCTCCGATTACAAATAACTTCACAAGACATCTTTTACATTGCTTATACATCTTTATATAGGACTTTCTACCCCCTAGGAACATTCTAGGGAAGCAAATATCTAGTCGGCGGAACCTTCTAGTAAGCCTTTTTACATTTATTTCTTCCCACCCTCCGCACGTGGCTCTCTTTCTTTTGTTTTCCATCCACCCCACTCAGGCCTTCATGATTTGGCCATGTCGAATCTCCTCTCTGTCTCTGTTTCAACCAAGCAGGATAATCACCATTTACCTGCCTCTCCCTTCTCAAGAGCCCTCTCAACTTCATATTGCCTATTATAGACATCCTTATACTTTAGAAGGAATAGTATGATTGGTACCTCCCCACTAAGGCCTTCCGTCGTTCGAATTACTTTCTGTCCCACTACAGAACTGCATAACCGAACTTACGTTTAGGTCTCGTCACTTGATAAACTCCCACTAAATCCGATTACGCTAGACCAGTGAGCTATTTTTCCACTATTCTGGGTGGGAAGGAAGAAGAAAGAGTGCTATCTATAACCTTACCGCGGATCAGACTCATAGCCATGAGCGAAGGTAGATCGTCCATAGTATAGGGTAGGCCCCTTCTTTCTGACTGAACAACATTTGATAAGAATCAAACTTGAATGAAAACCTTAAACCCCTTCTTTCTTTAATGCATTCATTGCTCGGATCTTGGAGTCAACGGCCCTTACTTTTGATTTGTATAGGAAAAGCTACAGCTTGTTCGCACAAAGATCTCTAGCGACCTCTGCCATTAGTGATTATGAGTCAATGAAGTCAACATCTCTATTTGCAACTTGTTCTGTCACCCTTGCTACTCTCACCTATGCCTTTTTTACCTTTGCCTCTGTTTCTCTTGCTGCTGGATCATAAACTGGGTTTGGGTGAAATCATTATTTTAACGAGCCTTAAAATGACCTGCCTCTACCTGGCTCACGAGTCAGAAGGGAACGACCAGTCTTTCGCCTTTGCCTTCGCCCCTGAAATTCACCTTTTAGAGGGATGGCTTGACCTTCGCATTCCTCCAACCTCTGATTGGCAAGAGAGAAAATCCAATAGTAAGAACCTGCCTCTACTTGGCTCACGAGAATGGGAACGAGCCTGAAAAACAAGTCTACAATGACCAACCTCTACCTGGCTTTATTTCACCTTCCTCCAACCAATGAATGATAGGCCAGAAGAATTACCTTCCTCCAAGCCTGTTTTAACGAGCCTTAAAATGACTCCAGCAACTAGAGGTTCTTCCTTCCTCAAGTCCAATCGAAAAATCCATGAGTTTCTTTTCTCTCGATGGCCTTTCAGATAAAATGCGAGATATTAAACTAGTGAAACAACCGGATCAACATCTAGCTCTGCCGCTGTCTTTGCTTCTGGATCACGATCACTATCTGGAATGGAATCACGATATCAAACTGCAACTATTAGAAGCCGATATTATTATATAATATATTGTGGGAGCTAGAAGGGAAGCTATGACGGGAAGGGATGCTGGGCAAGATGTTGGTTCTGATGGTGGTGGATAAGCTGGATCAACTGACTCTTTACCGGCATCTAAAGCAACTGGATCAAATGCATCTACCTCTACCTCTTCATACTTGGAGGAAGTTTATATGTCTCAGTCGGAGGGGTTTGTTGCACCTGGTCAAGAGCAGAAGGTGTGCCGACTTATAAAGTATCTCTATGGCCTTAAGCAGGATCCCAGAGCCTGGTATATCAAGATTGAT
>JZKD02S0714950.1:49693-71559 GCA_000966675.3 Picea glauca | reverse complement strand
TATATATATAGATAGATATTATCCCACATACATATATATTCATTCTCCTACATACATGGGAGGGAGCAGTAGCGAGGGGCAACGACTATGCGCTTGATGGATGGAAATGATCTACCAAACCTCAATACCACGACACACCTACCAAGCATCTCAAGGCCTCCTAATGGAATACCCAGGCATACCCACCAAATGCCTAGGCATATCACTATACAGATAGCTAAGGTAGGCATATCACCTACCCCTAACCCACCCTGCGTCCCCAAGCATATCACCCAACCAACACTTACCCAGGATGTGTATTGAGGCATACCAATCCCAGATCACTATATATGATGCTAGGGAACCTCCACTTGCTCAACTCACCTAAACTCACCTTGATAGGGAGTCAGCATAGCGAGCCTTAGGGGCATACCTCCATTACCTTAACTCACTTAATTTCACTAACCTTGATAGGGAGCATACCTCCTCACTTCCTAGGGAGCAAACCTCCTCACTGCCAAGGATCATACCCCAACATGCCATGTAAGGGAGGAATTCATTTAAAAGGATCTAACCCCAAAACGCTATTGAAAAGGATCCCCAACCATGCTAGGGAGAATACCTCCATAGGCACTGCAACTGCCAAGGATCATACCCCAACACGCTATGTCAGGGAGCCTCCTATGTCAGGGAGTAGACCTCCTAAGCAACCCGGTAAGGCATATTATACCTTGCTAGGATCACTTGCTTAACTCACTTACTTTCACTCACCTACCTTGCCAGCATACCACCTAAGAAACGAGATAGGCATAACCTACCTTCCTTGCCAGCATACTAAGCTAAGGAAGGGGATAGGCAGAGAAAACATAACATCATAGAAGCTATTTTTAGACCTTGAGTATTTACCTTTTTCATTTCGGTAACTAGGATATCATAAAGGGAAAACCTCACTTTATTTATTTATTTATAGATAGAGCATTAGACAAAGTGTTTCTTTAACGTATTTACCTGTTTCATTTTGGTAATTAGGGGTAGATAAGGACAATAAATAACTCCATAACACTATTACACTTTCTATTTTTAAACCATGTAATAAGGAAGGCGTTTCCTTTCTAAGGTGTTGTGTTCATTCTTTATGCTATATTATCTGTCATCACTTAAAATAGATCGTAGAATCAGAATGAAATTAAGGAGTGGTGCAACTATTGTTTTTCCTTGCTTGGCTTTATTAACTCTTTCTTAATGTAATTACTTAAATAAGACGCGGAGGCTATTAACTTATCTTCTGTGTTTTCTCTTTATTCTATCTTCTCTAGTTACCAAAATGATACGAGTCAATAAAGACTTGAAATGATACGAGTCAAGATGGCCTTGGTTTGGTTTTGGTATAGTAAGAGCCCTTAAAATACCTGGTGTGGGCCTTCGTTACATAAGTAAGTAAAAGAAGACCCTCATTCGTACAGTCAGAGGCTATTGAAAGACTTACACCTAGTAAGAGACGAATGACTTTCCAAAGTATACACGGGTGATAGCAGGCATAGCATTGAGGGAATAAAATAGGGCACTAGTCATAGAACATTTTTAAGGTAAGAGGCTTTGTAAAAACTTGACTAGAGGATTTTTAAAGACTTTCCTGGTGTGGTCCATAAGAAGGGCCAGGCCCGAAAAGTAAGGGACGACTTGCTTTCTTATTTCCTTGGCCTCCTTATTTCCTTGGAGAGCTAGAAGGTGAGTGAGGGTTATCCCTCCCTGGTTTATCTTCCCATGTAAAAGAGCGCTTCTAAGTGGGGTTCTCTCTTTCTTTATTCTTTTTGCCAACCCTCCTAGATATGTCCTTTCTCTTCCCCTGCTATTTTTATACCTGAAGGTTTCTATCTTTGCCTTAGTTAACGAAGTGCCCTTTCAGGTACTTTATCAATCATATAGTCAGGTGGCATCATATTATAAAGATAATTCATGTTGACTTGAAGGTTAGAAATAGGCGGAAGAAAGCGAGTGGGTATTTCACACCATTTCCAACGTGGCAAGCGACATATTCAATGAAAAGAGTTTGGAGAAAAAGGTGAATCCCAGAGACGGGGGAAAACAGGTTTTTGTTATCGGTTTGACTCCGAGTAGTCTCTAGCTGGGGAGTCGTCTCTATGGTTGGTGTGAACACCACTTCCCCAATGACAGTGACAACAACACCTTAATCATTGGAAGAGAACGTTCAGGCACGGGGCAACACCTCGAGTCTTTCTTTAATGGAGATTCGAGCAAAGCCAAGGAGATAAGTCATTGTCCGAAAATGTCTGGAAGCTTCCTACACTTCTTTCCTTTCCCAAACGGGCCTAAACTCTTCAAATTTGAGGATCTTTAGATTTTGGTCTTTGGTTCGTTTCTCACCCTTGATGTCACTAGCATTCGAAGGTATAGGCTGGGTATTTTCTTCCCCAATTTGAAAGGCAAGTCAAAAGGCCAGCAATGATCCCTTGATGGTTTGGTACGTGGGCTCGGTATGGGCTCAAATATTTCCTATGGATTCTATTCTATTTTGATAAGGCAATAAGTACTCGTTGGAATTAGAGATAAGTATCAGAGATCAGTACCCGATTAGAGACAAGTATCAAATATAAGTACCCGTTGGAATACTGATAGATCAATACCCATTGGAATCAGAGATAGGCCGCAACCTCCATTAATCCCTCTTTTCTCGGGTTAATCCAGATACTCATATATAATTGGAATCAGAAGTACGCGTTGGACTCATAAGTACGCGAAAGACCTTATTTAGTAAATGAAATCTTTTAAGGCAAGCATGTCATCATGTTTTTTCTTAAATGCTTCCATCATTGGCTCTCTATCCTTGTTGTTGGCCCCTAGAGCATTGGTCTGCTCACTCTTCTCAATGGATATGCTCTGAGATTGCTTAACCCATTGAGTCAAACTCTCTAGCTAAGCTCTCAACTCTACCACCAAATCATTGTAATTTACTGAGGGTGAAGGCATTATTGGAACAACCCCTTCGGCCTTGGCATCATGAACTTCCCACTCCAAATCTTGAACTTGGCTCTTGAGTTCGGCATTTTATTTAAGATCTTGTATAAGGGTGAGAAAACCCTGTTGTGACTCAATATCTTCTAGTCGTGCCTTAAGCTGCCCCAAATCATTGGCCATTTTATAGTTATCTACATCCAAAACATATCTAGCTCGTATGAGTTGTATGAAATCATTATGCCTCATGGGATCACCAAACTTTGACTTTTGAGTGACCTTGTCCTTCAGTTGCTTACTTTCTTTTTCTTTGGCATTCAACAAGTCCTGAATGATTTTAGGATTCGGGACTTTGGATGTTTCCACCAATTCATCTTGCAAAGCCTTTATTTTATTCTCTTGTTATTTTCCCAAAGCTTTGTGGAACTTTACATCTTCATTCAAGTTAATTGCCTTTTTTTCTGCTCTGCCTAGATCCTATACATCCCTTAAGTAACCACTGTATACATTCTTAACACTAGAATCAATGAATGTTATTCTATCTTCATCTCGAATAATAGACATATCCAAAGTAATCTGCTTCACTTCAAAATAATCGATGGCCATGTCATATTCTTTCTTGTCCACCTTTGGTGTAAGAGTGGAGAAGGACATAGTATCATTCTCGTAGCTCATGTTATCTATAAATCTGGTGGAATATTTGGCCTCAGGATCAACAATGGACAAGTGTTCATTCCTCCATTGTTGGTCTTTTGTTTGATCGAGAAAAAATGCACACAATGTGATGTGTCTGAAGGAGTTTGGATGACAAGAGAATAGGACAAATCCAATGAATAATCTGTGGAAAGGGTATGTGAAATGATCTCCTTGCCTTTATTTAATTGACTGGGTGATGAGGTAGGATAAATTATTGGAATTAATGGTTCCATGGTCAAAATGGGAGGCAAAGGAATTAGTCTCAGTTGGACATAGACTATGATAAGTTAGGTGTTACCTGCTGGCCGATAATCAATCTCTTTCCTGCTAGTCATGATAATCGCTGCCCACTGCTGCTTGACCGGGATGGCCAATAATCAATCTCTTTCCTGCTAGTCATGTAGGCAGGCCTTAGGCAGGCAACTCTTGAATGCCACTTGATTGCCACTTTTCGATCACCATTGCTTCCGAACCAAGGAAAGGATCTGGTGGGCAGAACCTCTCTGGGTATGAGCTATAAGGGCCCATAACCTATAAGTAAGGAGGGGTGGGTCGAACCTCTAAGAGTAATCCCTTCCAGAGTATGACCATCTATCTAAAGGGAAGATTCTCCATCTCTTCCTGGGCTAAAATAGGTGCCCATTCATAACCATTCCAAGCAAGCAATAACCATTTCCCCATTCCAGCGACTCCCTCGCCTACTCCTAAAGTGGGAGAGCACCCTTGAACCTCGCTAAGGGTAAGTGATTATAACGTCCCTCAACACCTAACGTCTTGACTTTAGAGTTTCGGGGGATCGATCCTATCCATTCCAATTGGTTGAGTTTCAGAACATTACATTTCATTTTTAGAGAGCAAATCCATTCAATTCAATAGTTCATAAGCAACCATTATTCATTACTCAAAAACATATAAGTTCTGGATTCGGGCCCAGAAATATGTACACTTTTTCCCTTATTCTTTGATAATATAGAGATTCATATCCAGTTATTGATCGAGGGTGATTATTTCCATATATGGATGGGGAAAGGCCCCAGGAGAATCATTCTCTTTCCTGCCTATATTTCTTGTGGGGAAAGGCATGCCCAATCATAATTAAGTACTCTTTCTTTCCTATCTGGCTGGCTTGCTTGGCTAGGCAGTCTTATGCCTATCTTACTTGCTTACAGGAAACTCACTCTCCTATTGCCTATCTTGGCTAGTTGGTCTTATGCCTCTCTGGCCCTCCTCCCGATAAGTCATTTAGGTAGAATTATCTCTTGCCTCTCTCTCTGGTTGGTCTCCTCCTCCCAATCGAGAAGGAATTTGGCAGCATGCATTCATTCGCACTACTTACGTGCCTACCTTCCTCACATGCCTCCCCAGGATATTTTAGAAGGGCTAATGCCTCACCTCCCTTTGGTCACCCTGTAGAGGCACTACGCCCAGGCCTTATGATAGCATAGTGGGGGTAGTAGGCATGCCAGCCAGTCAGAAGCATGCCCTCTGGAGGGGCACACGTGTTGCCTATCCAGGCAGGGGCATACTGCATACCAAGCTAGACATACATATAAACAGGGGCATACTTCACACAAGCTACGTGGGTATCTTATCTATATGGATGGGGTAACTACTGCCATGCCTTCTTTTGCTGGCCCGGAAAGACGTACACATAAACCCTTCTTCTCTATGTCTTTCTCGGGCATATCACTTGCTTTGTTCATTACAAGGACCACCTTCTCTATCACCAGCACCATCAGTAGCAGCACAAATAGTTCATGGTAAAACAGTCTATCCATAAGTCTAGCTAGTTTACTGAGCTGATGAGCTTGACCCAGTTGATCCAATGGCTTACCTTCATGAACTAGACCGATACGATGAACTAGATCGAGACCCAGTAGACCTTTCTGTTGGTTATGCAGTCGAAGCAGTTGGTCCATACCCATACACAGATGCAGATCCATACCCATACCTAGCAATAGTATACCTAGATACATACCCATAGCTCGCATACCTTCCAGCTTCTCCACCACCACCACCAGCCGATGATTCTTTCATTGATGCAACAGTTGATGTAGTAGTTGGTTCAGTTGAGTCTGTTGATCCAGCTTATCCAAATGAGGTGGGTCTACATTCAGGAAGGTAAAGGGAGGGCTAAGGTTTGATAAGGCGTGTGTACATTGAAGGGAGGCTAAGTCCGATAAGGCATGTGTAATATTAAGGAAGGCAAAAGCGAGGGCTAAGTCCGATAAGGCATGTTATATTGAAGTGAGGCTAAGGTCCGATAAGTAGGTTGGTCTATTGAAGTGAGGCTAAGTCCGAGAAGTATGGGGTCTTAACCTCAGGAATGAGGAGAGGTATTAACTCCGATAAGTAAATCCTTGCTTGGAGGTCAGAAGTGTGCTTCAAACACGCTTACATGCCATTTTCCACCCTTCGAAGGGTTGGACCACATCGGGCATATGAACTGTAATTTTTTGTTAGCAAAACCCACCCTTTCCATGCGCCTTTGGCCTGATGCTTTTTATTTCAGATAGATTTTGGGTGTCAGGGAGACTCGAAATAACCCCAACTTGATAATCAAAACTGCGTTCCATTGCTTTTTTCTTCAGATAGATTATTCCTGCCTGCCTAGCTCTGTCCCAACCTGTGAAGCTTGTTTCATCCGATATCTGTCCATAAATCAATCCATCTAGTCACTCTCATTGCTGCCCCGAGTGTGGCGGTGAGTGGCTTCACGTGCTATACCAAGTGGGTGCGGGCCATTGAGGGTGCGGGTGCCGGGTCCAATCCTTTTCCAAGCCCAAGAAATAAAATCCATCAAGTAGAAATGAGAACCGTGTTGGGTTGGGGTGGGAATGGGTGGTTGGTATCTCCTTTCCTTATCCTAGTGCTTCCCAAGGAATGAATGAATCTATGGCTCATATTGTTTATGGTTCATATGGTCTATGGTTACTAAGACGAGCCCAATAAATCTAATTAGTGAAATTTTGACAGGTGTCGACTAAACTCGTACCTATGTCTAATGACAATAGCATGCATGAAAGGGAATACGGAAGGGAGTTTGGCTACTTATTGCCTTACCCACCCCGCTAGCTATCTCACTGAGGGGGTGGGTAGGTAGTTCCTATCGTGCAGCGAGGTGGACGCCTGAATTTATCGCCTTAGAATAAAGAAAATAAATGGATGGTAAGTGGCACGCGAGAGCATCACCAACTAGATCAATGCCTAGCCTACCTAACTCTAGTCGAGGATCACCAACTAGATAAAGCCTACCCTTCTAATTGAAGAACTAGTAAAAAAGGAATCACTTTATAACCGATTGATTAAGAATGTTCTAATCCCAACCATACACGCGCTGGGCCGGCAGAAGGGCCAGGAAGGAGCCGGGATTTTCACTGGAGCGATGAAGTGAAGAAACAGAACCTGAAGACTGTACGAACGCTACGCTCAACCCAGCTCGTGCACTACATAGATGCTGCAATAGCTTAGTGAGTGTTGGCGGGCGTCCCTATCGGTTGGGTAGGAGTGAGCGACAATGAAGACTTTTTATACGACTGCATGAATGCGGAGGCATATGACCCTATCGACCAAGCAACTGTCTCAAAATTGATTGTCCATTATTGCGTTTCGGAGTAATAAGACTTGCGTTCTGGATAGGTCGAGGGAGAGGAAGTCACTTTTCTCAACCTTCCACCTTCTTTCAAACAACCTCAAGTTGAGAAGTCTTTTTACTTACGTCATAAGACTCGACCTCTCTTTCAGAGATAGCATGAGGACTCGACGACCTATTGAAATGAAACGTTTGAACGACAGGTCAAAAGAGGATAGAGAGTGCACTCGACTGGTAATCGTACAGTGCACGTGAAAAGACAGACAACTGGAGATCCTTTTTATCAAATTAGAAAGAATAGATTGAATTAGAAATAATCTCAAGCCCAACTAATGATTCGCATATATACATCATATGATATGTGTTATTATAGGCACTGCTTACTATTTCAAACCAGGAAAGTTGTAGCTATGTAATATGGGCACTCACCCCCAACGAACCTTCTAATATGGAGAGCGCTCTGGAATGGGCACTCACTCGGGAACTTTTGGACAGCAGACTAACCATCTCCTGACTGAATCTATCCATCTTGACAGATAGTGGGTCTACGTCCAACAACCGATTGAGGAAGAAGAGGTTGGGGAAGCGGGACCACCGAATAGAATGGAAGAAGCATCGGGCATAGCGAGCGGGAACCGAAACAAATCGATTGGGAAGGCCCAAAATACAGAAACAACGTGAAGTAATCCACACTATGAATGACTGGATCATTGGGGGTGAGGTGCCGCCTGCCCTGTCACCAGCAACAACCAGATTGGGTGAATCTAATGTGAATTGGAAATTCAGTGATTAGCAGCCAGCGCCTCTTCATTCTTCTGTTAGCAATGTTGCATCTCGACCCTGCGCCCAGGAGAACCAGTTTGAATCGAACCGGGAACAATGAACAACTCAACCGGAATGAACTGACCGAACAGCTTTGTCATCTTTATTTGATGCTTTTCACTTAAAAGCTGCACCTTGAAATGAAAATCCTGGAATATTATTCTAGTAATAAACCGACTGCATATTCGAATTTGACCTAAGGCGTTACAGACCAGCACTCTTACTCACCTCCGATCACTCAAGAATCCCACCTGGGCCTATCTATCTGTTCATTTAGAAAAGTCTTCATTTCAATGAAAGCCTTAAAATCATATTTCTGCGCCTAGAAGCCTAGACCTGGAGAAGTGGACTGAAATGAATGGTGAACAAAGAGAATAACTAGTAGTATAGTAGGAATTGGTCTCTTCATTTATCAAAGTCTTGTCATGAGAAAAGAAGAATGGCGATCCATGGATTCTGTTGGTTCCCTGGTGCGGTACGGGTGCGAGTTTCGATGGTTCATGCCAAGGAACTTAGTCCAGTAGAATCGAGACCGATATAGCATATATAATACTGCTATGATCGAATGAAATGGTTTCTAATATTTAGCGCCATAGTCCGAGAGAGATCCCTTAGAAGGCATAGCTCATTCATTTAGGGCCCACTAAAGAGAAAGGTGCCATTTAGGAACGAGGCTTAGGTAGACCATGCAGAATGAATAACATTTCGATGGCTGATCAATGCGCTTATGATGATCCTGGTGATCTCGGGGCCCAACAGAGCTTGAGTTCTTCCGTATCTGCAGATTCCTAAATGACCCGGAAACGGGAGCAAGCTCAATAGCTGAAGACATCTAACGAATAAGAAATGTGGTTCTGTTTTCTCCGCTATTTCTTATCGGTGATCACATCTGCTATCAAGGTCAGCTATCACGTGTTTCAATGAAGTTGGTCTAGTTCCGCTTTTCATTTTGTCATTTCCCCATTTTATTTCTATGGTCGTGCGCCCTTAAGTATTGGATACAGAATTAAACCTGATCACAACGACCTAACTATTATTCACAGAAGGATATGACTGAATGGATGAGGGGCAAGGGTCAAATCAATTGGATTTCCAGTAATCAAAAATGGGAGAGGCGAAGTTTAGGAAAACAACATTGATGGGGTAGAGTGATCAAGGACATGGAGCTACAAGTTTGACCTCTTGGCCTAGGACCCGACTTGTCGAAGCATTTTTGTGAATAGTTCTTCCGTGCAAGAGAAAGGATTGGATTGGAAACAACTCTGACTTGGAATAAAGGAAACATTGCTAATGGAATACAAGCCTGGCACCTATATTGATAACTTTGAATGTGGATAGAAAAACTTTGAATATGGAGTAACTCAAATGAACAAAATAGTTGTTCATTCGGGTAACTGAACCCGTTCGAATTGACATCATTTTGATTAGTCATGAGAGGGCTCACAGAAAGCAAAAATGTGGGAGGTGGTCGAGGGAAAATAAAAAGTACTCAACCATTATTCTATTAAAGCCCCAACAACAACATAATTCAATTCGAATGGAGATAGAAAGAGAGAGAACAGAAGGGGAAAAGCCGTGATTCTTTCTTATTTTTGTGTCAGGGATGAAGAATATCTAGACGTAAGTAAGATTTCCCTTTCTGTCATCCGGCCTTCATCAGTTGGTTCCTTCCTTTCGTTCTGCCTAGTGTTTTTGTCCCCACTCGCCCGAGCTAGCTGAAATTAGGTGAGGTAGACTAGCCCGCCTAACCCGCAATGGAGAATATATGGGTGGAATACTGATAGCAGGGGCCGGATCAAACATCTTCAACTGTAGGAGTTGAAATTGAGAGTTTGATCCTCCTTTCGCCGCTGCTAATGCCATTTTTGTTGCTCCTGATGTTCATTCCGGATTAAACCCACCTGGGTTGGGATGGGCCCAAGTATAAGACAAGGGGTGCCCGGGACCAAAAAATAAGCTCCTTTAGCAACGCAATCCCGAGCCTTGCCTTTCGATTAGCTAACCAGTTGAGGTCAAGCATAATTGTCACCAGAGTGTTGAAAAATCAGGTTGATTAGTTGGGTTATGGGAGCGATTAGGAAAATTGATCTTTCTCACTATGGAGGTGATTTCAGATGGTTAGGCATACCATGATATCAGTCAATGCCGATAAAATTTTCCTTCTTTTGCTTCCATTCTCTTTCCGCTCTGATGCTTCTAGCTGGGAACCAAGGATCAAACACATCCTACTAGGAAAAAGCAAACCACAGGAAGAGGTGAGGCAAGATAGGGTTTAAGAATTAGTTGGAACATTTTGTTTAATGAGAACCCCCTACGAAGCATAGGAGGTTTAAAAGAAGGATCTCAGACCCGGAGTGAAAACTCGCTTATTGGAGAAGGTTCAAATTCTAGTCGAATGGCCAAATTCATCCTGTTTCTAGATCCAGGGCATCGGACAAAGCGCCCACACACTAGATGAAATGGGGCTAGACATAGATAGGTGTAGGAATAGATATATTGCTAAATATCTCCAAAATAATAGATCGTCGCTTCGTTAAGCCCTGACGGGTTGGGCATGAAACTACTCCCCATCCTACTTTCTCTTTTCTCGCTAATAGGAATAAATCGAAAGAAGGGGCGCCTACCCACTTGGTTCTCCACCAGCCTCTGTTGCTCTCGCTCATGCTTCCGCCTAGAACACCGAGGAGATCCCAGGCTCCCTAGAGAAGGAATGGCATTAAAAGTATCATCGGTCAGAAGTCATCAAAATTCCATTTGCGTCTCGTGGGATGCAACCTTCCCGAAAGAAGTCATTGTAAAACCATATCATTTGGCCTAGACCTTGAGCAGCAAACCCTAGCTGTCCTCCCTTCCCGCCCTTACCTCAAATGTATCCCCGGTTTCGTTATTGGTCTTGTCATCATGATATCTGCCACCTCGGCTTAATCCTTTCCGCTAGGTGTGAATGCAACTTGTTTTTCAATGCCCACGGGAAGCAGTCTTGAACAATTATTAATTAGTGAAGTCAATCTGTTTGTTATGCATTACATGAAAGATAGGTTCAAATATTTGATCAATATATGTAAGCCAGCCTAGATTCCTAGCCCTTCACATCGGCTAATTACTCAAGTGGATTGAATTATGTACGTCATTCTGCCTCTCTCCTCTGGCTCCCCGAAGAAAGAGTTTGGAATGTAATGGCTTGGCCCTAGAAGGAAAGAAAGCTCACCTCGATAACTTGGTCTAGCTTTCCCAACGACCCTTACCTTAGGCTTCTAACTCTCTAATTCCTTTTCGGCATTCGTTAGAGCAAGCAATCCTTAGAGTCTTTACTGACGTTCTCTCACCTCTGGCAGTCACCCTCCTACTAAAACAACAAGTGAGAAAAGGGATTTCCACCAGCCAGAAGAGAAAGCTTATTTCGAAATATCGTCCAAAATAAAGGTTGAAGAACTGAGTTGTTGTCCTTCATACGGGTTTATCAAGACATACGATTTTCTCAAGACAAGATATGGAGGGTTGACTCATTAATGTAAACTAAGTTCTTTACCACCGAATCTACCAATCCCTAGGTCTACTTGTATCTATGGAGGGATATTACCCCTTGCTCGATAGATACGGGCTATAGCTAGCTGCCGATAGAATGGGCTATAGCTAGCTGCTGGTAGAATGGGCTATAGCTAGCTGCTTAGGGGAAAGAGGTATAAGTGTGTATCATTGTCTAGGTACGTATCTAGGTACGTATCTAGGTGCGTATCACTGGGTGCATATCACTATATGTCTGGGTGCGTATCACTGTCTAGGTGCGTATCACTGTCTAGGTGCGTATCACTGTCTAGGTGCGTATCACTACCTAGGTACATATCACTATCTGGGTGTGTATCACTATCTGTAGGAAGGCCAGTCTATATCTCTCTCCTCTCTCTAGCCAGTGTCTCTCTCCTCTCTAGGAAGGTCGGTCTCTCACTGTCTAGGTACGTATCTAGGTGCGTATCACTATTTCCATATCCAATCTCCCATTAATGGACAAATATGCATATTCGTACGCCTTAGGAAAATAGATAGAAACCCGTAGGAATTACTCTATCACAATCTTGTCTTTCCTTGTCCCTTCTCCCTTCCTACTGACTGACTCACTGACTTTCTCTTACTTACTTAGCTTTAAATACATTATGCCTCATATTTCTCTTCCCCTCAAAGGCTTTAAATACGTTACGCCTAGCTTGAAATATGCTACGCCTTGA
This sequence comes from Picea glauca, assembly GCA_000966675.3. Classification (NCBI taxonomy): domain Eukaryota; kingdom Viridiplantae; phylum Streptophyta; class Pinopsida; order Pinales; family Pinaceae; genus Picea; species Picea glauca. Next base: position 59,274 of record JZKD02S0714950.1, on the reverse strand, counting down.
ATAGGAAAAACCCGAGGGGAAGGGGGCAGGGCCCCTTGCTCCGCTTGCCCACGCTGCTCATTCGTTATAGTATAGATGGTTTTACTTACATATATGTCTGAATTAAAACGAATGAGAGATAAAAGCAATAGTTCTGTGGAGCTTTCTCTGTGGTCCTGTTTGTTGCAAGGCCCAGCTGATAACTACAGAGTTTACCACCATTTAAAATGCATGAAACTTCGATTGGTGGGAGCCGGTTCATGGGGATCATCCCTTTTCTTACATGCAATTCCTCTCTTTTGGTAAGCATTCGGTATCTCAGTAGATAAACATTTCTCTGAGCTCATCCTGTTGCTTATACGTCGTTTGAAAGCTGCTCCAAGGATCCAACGAATAGCTAAGGTTTGTTGACAATCCTTGGCTACAATCTCAGGTACATTATGAGTGGTACCTGCTACATGTACTTTCCCCACTTCGCATATGGGATTTATATTCCCTACAACGTTAACCAGAAGTTTGGTTACACCGCGTTCAGTTCGAGCTGGGCGGTGGAGAGTTTGATAAGCAATAGCACGAGCTCTCGTTCTTTCACCATCGATCGTGCAAAAGTTGATTGACTTATCGATCAATCATTTTTGTTCACCATCCAACCCCCTGGTATAGCTCAAAATTTCCGAGCAATTGTATGTGCCCGCCCTATGCCCCCCCCTAGGTTTTGATGGCAAAGGCCCTCCCCCTTCTCCGGAATTGAAATTATGCAATTGTTTTTGTCCATCCTTCTTTGGCCAACTCCCTATCATGCATGCAACTGTTTATGCTCATCCTGCCAATCTACATCATGCAATATGCGCACGATGCATAAGAGTGAAATGTTCCGTTCCCCCTACCTCCCGGTAACACAAAAGGGTTTTTTATAAGGTTCTCCCTATCGGTTCGAAAGGTTATACCAGAATTGGTTACGACGATCAGCCAAGGAAATAAGTAAGTCACTGACTGTAGTTGAATTTTTTATGGTTATGCTAGAATTTGTTCAACTACGATAGTACCATTAACTATCTTTTTTATTCCCCTCTCCCTGTGGCTTTTCTCGAGCGACTACGTTCCTCAACCTCTAGAGTAGGTTTCGCGTGAAAACCCTCTCCCTTATGGTCAAGCATAAAAACCCTCAACCTCCTACATCGGTTTCAAGTTTCCACCCTCGCCCTCTCGATGGTCTTTAGAGCGGCTTGTATCCTCTCTCCTCTCCCTTATGGTCTTCATGTTTCCACCCTCGCCCCTCTCTGCACGTCCCTGGAGATCATGCTATTGGTCATGAATTATATATGTAATTACGCTATTTTGAGAGATTGATTTTGTTCATTTCGACCAACTCCGAGCTACTATTATATATGTAATTATGCTAAGGATGTTTTTCACAAAGCCCCTAATGGAGATAATTCTTCAAGGTGGGAGTGAGCCCCTGGGACGGAAAAGAAAGGGGTCGCAGAAGACAAGTCGCTAGGGATCCGGAAAATTAATTCGAGATTCAAATTGAGCATCGCAGGGGTGAAAAAGAAGTCCTAATATTATCCTTAAGACTCAGTATACACCCCTACTTTGTACCTTGGCTTCGGCAATCGGCTTACTCCCGATCACGGAGTGAACCCAGTTTTCCCTTCCCAAGCGTCCAGTGCCTTGTGCTTTCAACTTTCATTTTCCTCCTTGGCGTAGATTAAAGAAAACCGGGTAAATAAGGAATTGGTGAAGCTAGCTCCAAGGTGGGTTTGACTAGGACCAAAGAAGGCACTTTTGTTCTCCCTACTATTATTAGACTATTATTAATTGCAACCTCCTCTCTTCTCATAATTTTTCCCTTCTTAAAATCCCTTTGAGGGACGAGCATGCTACCGTACCCTTTCCAAACTGGGAATGGGCCAGCCACTATGTTTGCTAGGGTACCGTGCATATGTTGGTTCCTACCCTTGTAGGTGTGGTAGGTCTGGCTGGATAAGGAGTAGTCTCGCTAACGCCCCCGGTTTTATTATCAGTCGCTAACGCTCCTTAAGGCTCGGAGTAAAGGGCCAGTCTATAGCTAATGCTCTTAAGCTAGTCGCTAATGCACACTTAGAAGGGGAAGGCAAGTTAGAAGGAAAGCTTACGACCTATGTTTGGCAGAGTTATTCTTTATATATATTCCCCTATAAGTGCATATGAAAGGTTATCACTTCCTTCCATGGATTGGCCTAGCGCTAGCGTCGGGTAATGGTACCTTTCCTTACTAGCCATGGTGTTTAATCCTTGCCTTACTAGTTTCTTTCATTCCATTTATTATTTCCACCTATATCTGGTTATCCCTTTATTCGAAACTTCAAACTTATGCCTCATGGGGCCTTCAAGCAAGCCCTGCTCAGGTTTTTAAGGTCCTGGAGTAGCTTTTACAGATATAAGGTAAGTAACTATTGATCCACCCACTTATCCCTTCCTGGCTTCCTGGCTTGCTTGCTTGAAGGGAGGGCGTGAACTGTATAATGCCATGAGGTTTTAGGATGCCTTTTATACAACGTAATAATATCATATATAATGAACATAAACCCCCGAACAAAGTAAAGTAAACGAACCAATAAGTTATAACCTTTCCCGTACTTAATCTCATTCCATCCATTCTGCCCTTCAGGGAGGGTTGGTTAGGGCAGCCATAAATCAGAGATTCTAAGTATAAGGATAAAACGAGCATAGCTTTCAAGTGTCCCCCCCCCCCCCTATCCATCCCTATGCTATGCTCGGGTGGCTCCTCCCTCACCCATATGAATGATTCATTTGTGTGTGTGAAAATCCTCTCCCTCCTACGTCAGTCGAGCGGCTTGTGACCTCGCCCCTTCCTTTTTTGGGGCCCCGTGGTTGGGTGGGAATAGATAAGAAGGGGAAAATATAGTGTTCGTCCCTCACTCTCAAATTTGAAGAACAAGGCAGGGGTACTTCGTTCCAGGCTTTGAATCGGCTGAAGCGTGCGTGAAAGAAGCTTTGAAAGGTTGGTCTTCTTCTTCACGGTTTGGGTACTTCGTCCCATCTACGTCACTATAGGCCCTGTATCACTGCTTCGAACGTAAAGTTGCCCTAGAATCCCCTGGAATAAAGAAAGCGTTATTTGTGGATCTGGATATCGAAGTATCCATCCCAAGGCCGCTAAAGCTGCTTCAAGGTAGGTATTTCATTGCTTGCTGGCTTGCTTTGATGCTAGAAGACCGGGATGGATGCTCGCGCTAGGCTTACCGGGCCATACGAACTCATTGCCAGACATACTCGGCATTTAATAGCGGAGAGCCAGCACATAGGGAACATGCTTCGATCGATCATCTTCAACATTCTTATTATTCCCTTCGGGAGATCCAAGTAGATACTGCCCCATCTTTGGGGTGGGGTTATCCGGAGAACGATTGATTTATTTACGGCCTACATGGTTGGGAGATCAAGTCGGGACTGCCCCATCTTTCACATTTCAAGTCGGGACGATAGATGAGGTCTGAAGGAGATCAAGTCGAGATGGATAGAAAAAAACCCGACAGGGTGGTAGATGTGTGGATCCAAGTGACCAAGAGACAAGGACGCTGGTGCTATTCAATACTAGGATTAGACCTTATATTTATTATATGTCAATACTGTGACAAAGCACAGGAACACTTTAGTTATCAATTCCACTATAGGTAATTTCATATGTAATGAAAATAACCAAACCTATACCTTTCGGTGGGGTTGTAACTTAAACTCCCCTGGCGGGTAGTAAGACTGAGACCCTGGTAGGGTCCTTGTACATTGGTTCAATAATATAATATATAAATAACTAAACCTATACCCTACGGGTACCTTAGGATCGGAACTTGCACTTCCCTTTCATATTAGAGCCTCACCCTTTCTCTTCAACCCTATCTTTCTAACCTCTCCACGCCACGACTTACCGTGCACCACCCTAGCACTTCAAATGCTAGGATTGTGGGAAGGAGTGTTGATAGTAAAGAAAGGGACTAAGAATCATAATAAATGAATCTAGGGCATAATCAAAGTATTCTAAAGAATATAAAGAAGGAGGAGCAAAGCGAAGATTCCCATCCATATGAGGCACCAAGGTTAGGGGCTGCTAGCACCAACCAAGTTGGGAATTGTACTTTCATTAGTAAGAAGCCTATTTATTTTTTAGTAAGGAAAAGACGGAATGGAATTGGTGGAATAGTCATGCTCTTCGTACTAAGCCAACCAAGTACTATGGGATACAAATAAATATACCCACGGCTAGTGTATCTTAAGGCTTTCACTCTTTTTACTCTATGGAACGACGGCACTATACGGACGGAAGTCCGGCTTTCATGTATTGGAACGGTAGGATGCTATGTAACTGATTGCTTAAGGATTGTTTTTTCGTTTTTTTATTTTGATAAAAAAGCATTTAATGAAGTTTCTATACCATAGCCAGGGCAGAATACTAAACATTATAACATAAACATGTCGAACCTATAAACTCAACCTCTAGAACTCCAACTCAACCGGACTACAGGAAACATGGAAAGCCCGAGATGGGAAACACTACACTTGATTTTTCTCTTTTATACTTCATACAGGAATAATACCCATAGCTCATATTGTTGGAGGTGGCCCAGGCTATGGAAACGGAGACAGCTACGCGACTACAACGGCTACAACGACAGATACAAAGAACGGATAGTGTTGTCAGGTGCACCCAGAAAGAAAAGAAGGGTTCTTATATGCTTGTTTCTTAAGCTGCTGGCCATATATGTCCCAGAGGTTCTGTATGCAAAGGTGGACCGATAGAGGGATATTAATTGTGTTGCGGGCCGGTATCAGTCGACAGAGGTGTTGTCTGCGAAGGTGGATCTAGAGAGAGGCCTGGAATCGTGGCCTGGAAAGCATATTCGTGGGAAGTCATTCGTTACTTCCAGCATGAGGCTGTGGGATGATCTTTACTTCGATATGTTGTGATGGGGATAGGCATTGGCAATAGCAGCGATGGCAACAGTGATAGCGATGAACAATTCACAATAGCAATGGCGTTGAATATCCCTTTCTGTTCACTTGCCCAATTAGCATTACATTCTCGACTGCCTTCCGTTTATCCGACTACACCAGCAAAACAAATAGGACATATGCTTCTCGACCCTTGCCCCTCTCACACCATTTAGTGAGCGGCTCATTCCTTGCTCCTCACTTTTGTTTGGACAAAGGCCCCACCCTAAAAAAGTGAGTGCTCCGCTCCTTGATGTTTTAATTCTACAGACAACCTGGGCTGCACCTGAAGGAACACAGTTACTACACGGGCGTACGCTTACATAACGAGCCCAACGACACATAGCAGAGGAGTTATATATACCTATATCCCTATGTGAGGGTTACACATACAGCATAAGTCCGTGGGATAGGGATTCGTCACTTGCTTCCTTGATGAGTACTGGTAAATTGTTTTGATACACTTTCTGCTTGAGTATTGGATTTGTATGATTGAAATCTGAGATTATGTATGGCTGTTGATCGAAGCCTGGATCCTCCTCTCCTATAAGCTAACCGATGTTGTGTATACGCTCGTAAGTAAACAAAATAGCTCCTAATGTCTTCGATTTCAATTGAAGTGGGTTTTTATTATTGCTGATGAAGGGGGACACTTCATAAGGAGACTGCCTTAGGTAATAGCTGTAGACTTAAATTCTATGCCAGATTATAGCGGATTAGAATTCCCTTGGCTTAGTAGGCTCCCCCTCAATGGAAAGGTCTTCACCAGGATAGGGTGGTTCCTGTCTCTCATTCTTATTCTAGTATGGACACACTACCACCTTTCTTATCCCCCGGAGGGNGTAAGTAACTATTGATCCACCCACTTATCCCTTCCTGGCTTCCTGGCTTGCTTGCTTGAAGGGAGGGCGTGAACTGTATAATGCCATGAGGTTTTAGGATGCCTTTTATACAACGCAATAATATCATATATAATGAACATAAACCCCCAAACAAAGTAAAGTAAACGACCCAATAAGTTATAACCTTTCCCGTACTTACTCTCATTCCATCCATTCTGCTCTTCAGGGAGGGTTGGTTAGGGCAGCCATAAATTAGAGATTCTAAGTATAAGGATAAAACAAGCATAGCTTGCTAGTGTCCCCCCCGCTCCCCTATCCATCCCTATCCTATGCTCGGGTGGTTCCTCCCTCACCCATATGAATGATTTTTTTTGTGTGTGTGAAAATCCTCTCCCTCCTACGTCAGTCGAGCGGCTTGTGACCTCGCCCCTTCCTTTTTTGGGGCCCCGTGGTTGGGTGGGAATAGATAAGAAGGGGAAAATATAGTGTTCGTCCCTCACTCTCAAATTTGAAGAACAAGGCAGGGGTACTTCGCTCTAGGCTTTGAATCGGCTGAAGCATGCATGAGAGAAGCTTTGAAAGGTCGGTCTTCTTCTTCACGGTTTGGGTACTTCGTCCCATCTACGTCACTATAGGCCTTGTATCACTGCTTCGACCCTAAAGTTGCCCTAGAATCCCCTGGGTTAAAGAAAGCGTTATTTGTGGATCTAGATATCGAAGTATCCATCCCAAGGCCGCTAAAGTTGCTTCAAGGTAGGTATTTCATTGCTTGCTGGCTTGCTTTGACGCTAGAGGACCGGGACGGATGCTCGCGCTAGGCTTACCAGGCCATACGAACTCATTGCCAGACATACCGGGCATTTAATAGCGGAGAGCTAGCACATAGGGAACACGCTTCGATCGATCAGCTTCAACATTCTTATTATGCCCTTCGGGAGATCCAAGTAGATACTGCCCCATCTTTGGGGTGGGGTTATCCGGAGAACGATTGATTTATTTACGGCCTACATAGTTGGGAGATCAAGTTGGGACTGCCCCATCTTTCACATTTCAAGTCGGGACGACGGATGAGGTCTGAAGGAGATCAAGTCGAGACGAATAGAAAGAAACCCGGCAGGGTGGTAGATGTGTGGATCCAAGTGACCAAGAGACAAGGATGCTGGTGCTATTCAATAGTAGGATTATACCTTATATTTATTATATGTCAATATAGTGACAAAGCACAAGAACGCTTTAGTTATCAGTTCCACTATAGGTAATTTCATATATAATGAAAATAACCAAACCTATACCTTTCGGTGGGGTTGTAACTTAAACTCCCTTGGCGGGTAGTAACACTTAGACCCTGGTAGGGTCCTTGTACATTGGTTCAATAATATAATATATAAATAACTAAACCTATACCCTGCGGGTACCTTAGGATCGGAACTTACACTTCCCTTTCAGATCAGAACCTCACCCTTTCTCTTCGACCCTATCTTTCTAACCTCTCCATGCCACGACTTACCGTGCACCACCCTAGCACTTCAAATGCTAGGATTGTGGGAAGGAGTGTTGATAGTAAAGAAGGAGGAGCAAAGCGAAGATTCCCATCCATATGAGGCACCAGGTTAGGGGCTGCTGGCACCAACCAAGTTGGGAATTGTACTTTTATTAGTAAGAAGCCTATTTCTTTTTTAGTAAGGAAAAGACGGAATGGAATTGGTGGAATAGTCATGCCCTTCGTACTAAGCCAACCAAGTACTACGGGATACAAATAAATATACCCACGGCTAGTGTATCTTAAGGCTTTCACTCTTTTTACTCTATGGAACGACGGCACTGTACGGACGGAAGTCCGGCTTTCACGTATTGGAACGGTAGGCTGCTATGTAACTGATTGCTTAAGGCTTGTTTTTTCGTTTTTTTTTATTTTGATAAAAAAGCATTTAATGAAGTTTCTATACAATAGCCAGGGCAGAATACTAAGCATTATAACATAAACTCAACCTCCAGAACTCCAACTCAACCGGACTACAGGAAACATGGAAAGCCCGAGATGTGGAAAACCCTCCCCACTTACTAACCCCACGGACTACTCATGCTGGATGTAGTAACGCCCTAGCATAGTAACTGTGTACCATACCGTACCGTGTCCTGTACCTTACCGTCCCGTTGACTATGTGCTTGCGGGTATCGATAGCGGTCCTCATCCGAGATCTTATTTAATATTACTTACAATCAATGGAAAAGTTACACCATTCCCTCGTACCTTGGGAAAGGCCCTACGGGTCGTATATATGCGAAGTACCATAGACTAGGGGACTATCAGCAGTGTTGTCAACTGGCTATTATGATGGGGAAGCGGATATGGCTCCCACCAATTCCTCTCTTCTAAACCCAATTCCAATTTGCTCCTTCGGTGACTACCAAAGTTTATGTACTACTTAGGGAATGGCTGGGTGCTATGGATCACCTATCCCATGAAAATGGAAAAAAGTGAAACGTAGAGATGCGATCTCGTCTTTGGATCATTCCCCTTGATTCCCATTGGACACTATATAGGAAGTAGTCCCCTCATTGGGGTTGGATTAGTAGTCCCAATGCTATTTTCTTTATCAACGACATCGAATTAGATGAAGTTTTGGCATATTGTCCAACCGTTCTTTTCCTCTCCATTGTTGATGTGGGCCTGCCTCCTTCCCACTTGGATCTGGCAAACGGGATATGGTTAACGGGGTATGTTTTTGAAGGTTCTTCAGGGGCCTTCTCTCTTTACTAGCCCTGACACTTTCTTTTTTTTTATACTTGCCATGGATGGTATTATTTATGTATATGGGTATTGTTGTTGGAAAGGTGGGAAGTTGTGCTGTCTCTGCCAGCCAGGTGCTATGGTGCAGCCTCTCTAGTAACTGTGTTCCGTTTATTTAGATTCAACCATTACCGAGGTACGAGGTAATGCACCTGAAGGGTCGTCTCCATGCGAGTTCATATATAATAGGTTGGTGGTGGAACCCCGGCAAGATCAAGCTGCTACGTGGAACATGAAGACGTGGTCGTTTTTACTTACCGTGGAGAAACAAACACCAAATGGGAAAGTTTTCGAAGAAATCCGGCCCACCAAAGCCAACCACCCGTGAAGATTCCATGGGTTTTGTGTAGTCAGTAAGGTAGGCCTATGAAAATGAAAGTTTAAACCTATATGCACGTATCATATGTGAAGTAGAGATGCAATAATATATTGACGTTGTTCAGAACCAGCAGAACTGGGATAAAAGGCTTTCACTCTCAGAACTACACCAAATTATTAGARCTAAGGAAGGAGGACTTATTCTCTCACTTTAGACACTTGCATTGGGTGAACCGCCTCCATAAGCAGCTAGCGGCAACAACACAACCAGAAGGCTAATGGACAAGCTAAACTTCTCCATGCGAAGATATATAAATGGATTTATCTGGTTCTGCCAATACGGCAAGAGAAAGAAAGGATAGACATTCTCACTTGCACTGCCGAGGGAAAAGATGTAGTATAACCTCGAACCCTATCATCGGATTTTGAACCTCATACGTAGTGCCATGGTTGTGGTGGTGCCATATCGGCGGTATCGCTCCATCCTCATCTGGGATCTTGCGGTAGCCCTTAAACCTGGAGAAGGCAGCTGTATGTGTGCCCAACGTATTTGCTACTACTCATGCTGGAAGTTGTTATTACCTATGGGGATTGTTGGATATTCCACGGACTCATGCAACCGCTACCCCACAAACTAAGGAATGGAGAAGAAAGTAGTA
>JZKD02S0714950.1:15726-34051 GCA_000966675.3 Picea glauca | reverse complement strand
ATCTCTGTCATACAAATTAGAATTTGAAGCTACCAACAATGTGGCAGAGTATGAGGCTCTTGTTCTGGGATTAAGAGTTGCGAGGGAAATGGGAATTCAGGAAGTAGCAGTGTTCAGTGATGCAGAGTTGGTGATTCAACAAGTCAAGAACACTTATCAGGCTAAGCATCCTCAACTCAGGAGTTACAGGAATGAGGTCTGGGACCTTGTTGACAGTTTCTTCTCAGCATTTAATATTTCTTTCATCCCAAGAGAAGAGAACACCTTGGCAGATTCCTTGGCTGCATCAGCTAGCAATTTCAAAGTACCTCTGCCACCCAAATTCAGATATGGTGTAGAAGTAAAATACAGACCCTCCATACCTGACAACGTCAAACATTGGAAGGTATTCGAGGATGATCTTGAGGTCAAGAGGTTCTTGGAGACTGTTGAGGAATTTTCAGAAATGCACATAGACCAAGATGCTGTCTCAGAGGAAGAGCCTGATGGGGGTAATTTTCTGAATAAGATTGCAGGGCGTGACATTGTACAGCTGCCCAGCAACCATATTCCCAGGGGACTGGTTTCTTTGGAAAGTCTTTTTGATAGTAACAATGTGTCGGTAAAAGGAAAGGTCTCAGAGGAGGACGCTGATACTATTCAGTGCAACATTGGAACCGAGAGTGAGCCCAAGTATGTTAAATTGTCAAAAAGTCTGACAAAGGAACAAAGGTCCGAATACAGTGGACTTTTAAGGAAATTCGCTGATGTGTTTGCCCGGACCTACGAAGACCTCAAAACCTACGACACCTCAGTCATAGAGCATAAAATTCCATTAAAGGAGAAGGCAAAGCCATTCAGGCAGAAGCTGAGACAGATCAATCCCATGCTGCTGCCTATCATGGAGAGAGAAGTGAAGAAGCTGCTTCAAGCTAAAATCATCGTTCCACTGAGATATTTAGAATGGGTGGCTAATTTGGTGCCAGTAAGGAAAAAGAATGGAGAGATCCGACTTTGTGTAGACTTCAGAAACCTGAACAGAATCTCACGAAAAGATAACTACCCCTTGCCGAAGATGGAACATATACTGCAGAGGGTGACAGGAGCTTCCAGGATGTCCATGATTGATGGTTTCTCTGGCTACAATCAGGTCTCTGTTCTGCCTGAAGACAGGGAAAAGACAACATTCACCACTCCATGGGGCACATTCATGTATGCCAAGATGCCATTTGGACTAATGAATGCGGGGGCGACTTTCCAGCGTGCCATGGACATAGCTTTCGTTGGGGAGAAGGATAAATTTGTGGTCGTTTATCTGTATGACATTATGGTATTTTCAAAATCCGATGAAGAACACCATCGCCATCTTAGGAAAGTTTTCTTGAAATGCAGAATGTTTGGCATTTCATTAAACCCCAAGAAATCCCTGTTCGCCATGCAGGAGGGAAAACTGCTAGGCCACATAGTATCAGCAAAAGGAGTCACGATTGACCCCAACAGAGTTTAAGCGATACAAGCCTTGTCAATCCCGAGGTCCAAAAGGGAGGTCCAATCTTTCCTCGGTAAAATTAATTTTCTAAGGAGGTTTGTGCCTAACTTTGCTGAGGGGGTAAAGCTGATAACAACCATGTTAAGGAAAGGGAATGAAGTAAGGTGGACCCCTCAATCGTGGCATTCTTTCGAACAAATCAAGAAGGCCCTGGCTGAAGCTCCTGTGCTTATCAGTCCCGACTACTCAAAGGATTTCCTTATTTTCTCCTTTGCTTCACCTAACACAGTGGCTGTTGTTCTATTACAGACAAATGACGGTGGGCTGGAGCAGCCTATTGCTTATTTCAGCCGAGCATTGAGGGATGCCAAAGTCAGGTATGACGCTATGGAGAAGCAGGCTTATGCTCTAGTAAAATCTCTCAAAGCTTTTAGAACCTACATCCTCCATTCAAAGGTCATTGCCTATGTCCCCTCAGCTGTTGTTAAAGACATTCTTATTCAGCCTGACATACACGGGAGAAGGAGTAAATGCATAGCCAAAATCCTAGAATTCGACCTGGAAATAAGGCCCACCAAATTGATCAAAGGGCAAGGTTTAGCCAAGCTACTGGCTGAAGCAAACTGCCAAGCATTGGGGATAAGTTTCATCAACGAATGCTCTGGTATTCAGCAGGATCGACTGCCTGACGTAGACCATCAAAAGGAGTCTCCATTGGCTCGATGTCCTTGGTATAAGGATATCATATACTTTCTGCAGGAGCTGCGGCCTCCAGACAGCCTGCGAAGAAGCAAAGCAAGAGCTCTAAAGCTCAAAGCAGTCAGGTACTGCCTGATCGATCAAGTGTTATATTGGAAAGACCCTCTAGGGGTGCTTTTAAAATGCTTAAGTCCACCAGAGGCCGAGATGATCATGGCTGAATTTCACAGTGGCCTATGTGGAGGGCACCATTTCTGGAGAGCCACAGCCCACAAAATCCTCAGGGATGGGTACTACTGGCCTACCGTGTTCACTGATGTCTGCAAAAGGGTCAGAGCCTGCATCAAATGTCAAAAATTTGCAGGAAAGCAACAACTTAGGTCTCTGTTGTTAAATCCGGTGGTGGTTTCAGGGCCTTTTCAGCAGTGGGGCCTAGATTTCATTGGAGAAATTCACCCTCCCTCCAGTGGGCAGCATAGGTGGATCCTGACTGCCACAGATTTCTTTACCAAGTGGATTGAAGCCATCCCCACCAGGAGTGATTCCCACAAGGTAATCATTGGATTCTTGGAGGACCTCATTACAAGGTTCAGCTACCCAAATAAGATTGTCACTGATAATGCAGCCGCTTTCGGGGCTGAACCACTAGCCAAGTTCTGTGAGCAGTTCGGGATCAAATTGATCCATTCCACCCCATATTATCCACAGGGCAACGGTCTAGCGGAATGCTCCAACAAAATCCCGATAAGGATCATCAAAAGGTTGTTGGAAGACAACAAAAGGGTGTGGAATTAAAAGTTGAAATTCACCCTATGGGCTGATCGGGTGACTCCAAAGAGATCTATAGGTCTCTCCCCTTTCCAGTTAGTCTATGGAGCCGAAGATGTCTTCCCTTCTCAACTGGCCATTCCCGTAGCGAAATTATTCTAGGATTATCAAGAAGAGCCGAATGACATGATCAGAAAGATTCACCAGCTAGTAGAGGTCCAACAGACTAGAGAGCAGACGGTAGACAGGATTCATGACCATCAGCAAAAGATCAAGAAGGTCTTCGATAAGAAGGCCAAGAAGGAGCGATTCCAGATAGGAGACTTGGTGCTGAAGTGGGATGCTCCTAAACAAGATAAGGGCAAACACAGCAAATTTGAAGCCCTATGGATTGGGCCTTTCAGAATCTCCGAGATTTTCTCAAATAACACATACAGGTTGCGAGATTTGGAAGGTAAAGAAGTTTTTAGCAGCCCAGTGAATGGGCATTTCATGAAAAAATATATTGTCTGAGCCTCCAGTGGCTCCTTTGTGTGTAAATATTGTCCTTTTTGTTCTTTTGATCGTTGTTGTTTCTATTTTTGCGGCCTAATAATGACTCCATAGCCCAACAACGAGGCACTGGAACTGCAATTGAGTCCTTAGAGCATCGCAGGGACGACTCTATCCCCCATGGAGCCTAATGTTAGCAATATTATCTAGCGCCATCGGCGAAAGCTCCGCGGGAGGGCCTCATCGGAAATCGGGATATCGGGGATCCCGGGAGCTAGAGTTTCATGTGTTTCAGAATCGCGATTCACGATTTCCCGATAGGTGGGAACAACTGTCAATCGTGGAAGACAGGTGGCAGACTTTGCAATGAGGAGCGGACCGTTGACAAGTCAACGACCATGAGCCATCGAGTTTCGGGGAATCGCAAGTCTCGTGGACACAAACATCGTGTCGTCAAGAACGCCAAAAACCCGATGGAAAGTTTGACTACGATCACACGGAGGCAGTGGTCATATGGTTCATGTTCCAGCTGATAGGTGCTAGCTTATAAGAAATGGAGCTCGTCGCAAATCAGGGATCGGAGTATCGGGAGTTCCGGGTATGTGTGCACCTCGGCACCACAAACCCCGAAACCTCATCACATGCCTCCACTATTTATCCCTTGCCACCATGTCTTATTCCCGTGTCATGCCAACCCACATTTTCTTCCTCGCCCCTGTGTCTCCTCCACCTAGCTCGTACACTTCGAAGCCCATGGATTCTTCCACTTGCATTTACCCTATCGTTCTCCCTCCGTCACATCCATCCATATGGCCTCTCCGCATCCCATATCCACAACAAGCATGTCAAACCACCCCTGCCTGATCACCGTCCATTCACCACTCCATGTCAAGTCCCCCAGTCACCACGACGGCCTCCACGTCCACCCGCTAGTCCTACCATGATTTCTCCAAACAAGATCCAAATGGCAGAATAAGAAGGCTTCCATGTCCTGTAGGTGCAACGTCGGCCGGGGCCTTTCCCGATCCCAATGAATCAGTTATTACAGCAGTTGATGGTGGTTGAACATCGTTTCCTCCATAAATGGAAAGCCCAGAAATGACTGTAAGCTTGTTAATTCATTCACAGGTCCTTTGGAGCGCGATTGCGTCTGACAGAAGTTCACGACTGTCCAGAGACTGCATGCGCAGTAAACATGCAGACGTAATGTCTTTAATGCGATGTCTCGAGTTGACTGCTGTGGCTTTGTTCCAAGTATATGTAGGCATTTTTGCCATTTTTGTAAGCATCGATGGTTGAGCTGAGCTCCCGGTTGTAAAGTTTTAATGAAGCATTGTTGCTCTGGTTATGTATAGACTTTTGAGACTTCTTGCCTTATGAATGCCAGTTTATTTCATGTCTTTGTTTACACTGTGTTAGATCATCTCGGAATTGGAGGATCCAGTCGAGCTGTAGCTATTATAGGATGATGTTGTAATGGATAACTGTAATAGTTGCGCTGTCTCTAATCAGTTCTTGTGATTTCCCCAATGCTGAGTGACTTGGAATTGGAGGATATAGTCAAGGCCCCTTTCAGTTCCTCGAGACCCTGAACCAAGCGGATCTTGCTTTCAGAGTCTTTCTTCTGCAAACTGCCGAAAGCTTGTTGCCCAAGTTGTTTGTTCACTTTTCCTACTAAGTCTTCCACCTGTTCATTTTATAACCAACCCACTGGCCGAAGTTAGGATTCCAGACCTCCTTTTCTCTTTACATACCAGACCCAGTCCCTGAGTTAGAATGATATTTCCTTGAGTCTTACCTCCATTTGATCATCCCTTTAAACAAATTGTGACATAAAACTGATGGGCGTCGGGCTCTGCTTCTACAAGAAATCCAGGAGTGACTTCCGACGCTAACACTTCCCAAGCATACCTCTGCCTGCTGTTTTATAATAAATATCTACCAGTAATGTGTAACAGAATGGGAGGGGCGCATAGGAAAAGCTACGCACGACATATCACCTTACCTATAAAACACAGAGCAATCACTATCAATGAATGAATAGTGCCAAATGGTGGGTAAGAACACTTTTGTTGTATCGATCAGGCCTTTGCAGTCGTATAGAGATGAGGCATAGTAACGAGACTGAACAACGACGATGTGGCAAGCACCCCAGCGTGATAACTGGAACTGTGGTATATAAATAAAACAAGGGTGGTATCAAAAGCCAGAGAAGACCATACAAGTATTGGTTCCAGCAGACTAATATAGACATTAGCCAATAAGCACCACTACACATGCTCAGCTGAAGAAGAAAGAAGCACCCCTACACGTTGCGTCGTCGATCATCCCTACTAGTGAAAAGCTCATACATGGTACCAAAACACCCTTACCTTGTAGTTATCCGTTAAGCTCCCTTGGTCATATTACGTATATAACAACGAAGAGGTCAGGTCCCAGCCGGCATGTCAAGTCAACCACTGATCATTGGGAGGGCCCCTATGGGAAGGTTATACCACTCCCTCCGTTCAGGTGATCCCGCTACATTAGTAAATAAGGTGGTCGGGACCTGATTGACGATTGGCTACCTTGACGTTGGGGGGTGGGGGGGGGAAGCTCGCGTAACAGCTTGGTCCGTGTCCTTAACTCGCTATTATCCTTTATGTATGACCCTTAGAAGAAGCAGCATTGACCTTTGAGAGCGTTACTTGACATGAGCTTCGCTTTACTTTCGAAGAGGAGGGCCTGATCACGATGGAAAGGGAATTGGACGTGGGCAGAGCTGACCCGCCCCGATCTACAGTAGGTCACCTGACAGAAAGATGGAACCGATCACAGATTGATGAACAAAGCTCAATCATGGGCCTAACCTGGCTGCTGGGAATGCATGGAAGGCATGTGCTGGTTGTTTGGCCCTACATATGTATAATGAGCATGAGGGATCAAGTCAAAGCTGCAGAAACGATTCATCAAGCCAACTAAGATAAAATATTACCTGCTTTTCTGCCTCTCGGCCTGAACGGATGGTTTCCTTCTGGCTATGCCACAACTATTGCATTTTTAAAACCACTAATGTCGATGTGGTAATAGGGCTTTCTTCTCGGGCGGGGGTCGATTCGTAATTGGGAATTCGTCAGCCTTGATGGATGAAGGAGTGCCTTCCCCTTCCACGTATTGAATGACCAAGGATTTCTATTTTTGATCTGATTATGACAGGAAGATGTACACTTTCGGACCAGGCATGATGCGACTAGGGGCGTACCTCCAGGCCCAGGCATGAGACGAAGAGTGACCACCTAGCTAATGTTGACACTGTCGATGTGCATCGACTGCTCTGTGTGTTAGTCATCTCCGACTACTATTACTTGGAGGTCATTTTCTGTTTCATTGTAAGGGAAATGGTAAGGGAGGAAGGAGAATAAAGAATTACATATCAGGGAAGACTTTTTGTAGGGTAGGACAGATCACGTATGAGACAGTTATTCCCTTAACCACCAGCATCACGAATCCATGATCTAGAGATACCATGCCAACCTAAACTATCGATCCTGCCCCCAGCACTAGGGAGGAGGGGACAACCAAGGATCAAATGGATGGGCCTGTGCTCTGCTTCGTGAAGCTGGGAGGCTAGTCACCTGCCGTGTGAGAGGGTCATCCAGTCACTGGTTGACATCCACTCGTTCTAGATTCGTGAAGAATGATACAAACAGCTCCGGGCATATTCGGTGATTTGGTAGAGTGAGTTCCTACGTTCGGGCGGGAGTGGGAGCTCAGGTTATAGATATAGGCGCATACCAACACATACATACATAGGGGACCAAGCAATGACCTCAAACTGGGAGTGAAGGTTGTAAAAATTTAGAGGGGAAGGGTTGTTGGCCATCCCATTATCTTGGAGACTATAGGTTCAACCATGTGATGGAGAGGCCCTGCTTGAAGGAGAGCCAACTCCGTTCATTTCCTCCCCTTTCCATTGCTTCGCCCAGGCCTATATAGTAGCGGTTTCACTGTCCGATAGCGAGTCTTCGTGCCCTCCCTTTGATTTGCAGAGCGTAATTCAGATTGCTTTCATCACTTGGCCCTATCTTGTGTTTGTCCTGTTCTGATCCCGCTCCCTATCTTTATAGTGTTGATCATGTTCTGATCCCGCTCCAGTGTAAGGACTTGTACACTCTGTTCTTAGCATTCCAAGTGCCTTGTTCCTGCCATGGAGACTAAAAATCCATCGGTCACCTTCGCTACGCTGGTTCACTGTAGTCTGATTTGGTGGAGTCTTCGTGCCCCGGTGACCCGTCGAGGAGAACCAAGATTGTCCCTATAGCAGCAATATACACGAACGTTGAGGACAAGGGGTGACCCGTCTATCCGCCAGGTCCCCCTGAATGTGTCAGGCATCGCAGCTCCCTTTCAGAAGTCATTGGTAGCGTCAAACTATGATCTGCCAGGGTCAAATTGCTACAATACTTCCTGGAAGAGGTCCAGTTCAGGGCGCATATATCTATATTTGGAGCTCCACAAAAGCACGATGATGTATGTGCTTCACTTCAGTAAGGTTGGGGGGATGAGGACCTGACTGGTTATCCCTTTACTAAGAAAGCGAGGGGAATGGAGCTTGGACTGAGGGAAACTAGTGGTCATGGACGTTCACGAACCAGTCAAAGCATGGACCCCCTTAAGTATGATCCTGGCATTTTAGGTAGGGGGGACTTTGATTCATGGGAAAGATCTAAGCTAGCTCTTTATCTTGTTCTTGATTGAGTGCTCACTCGAATGAATCAAGCATGTTCTCATGTGTTCTCTCATGTTCTTTATCAAGAGAGAGAACTCGAGCCATCAAGCTTGGATATAGTTACACCTGAGGGCTAACCTCTTGTGTTACACCCGAGGGTTAACCTCTTGTGCTCTCAAGAGCCTGGGCCAAAAATGGACACATAGTATTAATAACTGGTAAAGAACAAGCCAGAAGATAAATAGAGATCGGTACTGGTTAGAAGTGATTCCATTGAATGAGAACTACTAACCCCTATCCATTGAATCAATGTGTATAATATAGTGGTGGCTAGGGGATAATTTCATCTATATATCTCTAAATATGTATTACGACATCATTCTTGCTATGGATCAAAGTCTTGAGCATTGATTCATCAAGGAGGGTTGGGTTGTCGAAAGAAAACGAAAGATTAGATACCCCGAGGGTGTCTAATACCCCTATAGAAAACATTCATGGCTGCCCGCATTCAGAGAGCCGAATCACTATATTAAGACTATGAGACCACCCACAACCAAACTGACCAGGTTCGGGGTAGGATAATAGTAATAGCCCTAATCCCCTCTCTTTTGCTTGCTGAAGCCCTAATTCAAATCAATCTATCAAATGTGCATTTCATCTTTTTTCTTTGATGTTCTTCTAAGATCAATCGATCGAGCTAGGACCTCTTTCAAATGCTCATATTCAAGACACTTGTCCTCCATACTAAATGAATCAGGGCTTCTCGAATAGAAAAAAGAGTTTAGTGGTCGTTGTTTTCATTCATGATAGCATCAAAAGAAAGAAAAATCTGATTCAAGAGCCTTACCTTCTAATTGTCGTGATCGTGTTAGTGGTATTATCCTCCTCCCCTTTTCGGCCAACGACTGATCGAGTTAGGGATAGGCGATGGCTTATTCAATAGAGTTAGTGTTGGCCGCTAGTGCTCTTCGGGAGGATAAGTTGTCTGTTGCTTGATGATTTCCTTCGTTATATCATTGGAAAACCTAACCTGAGCGAGTAGGGATTGGGGTAGGGTTTTTCAACGAGAAATGAAGGCTTTCAATGAGATTTATATCGGAGGGTGAATCATCAATGAGATAAAGAGAAAATCAACTGACCCAACACTCTAAAGTTTGATTCCTTTTCGATGTGTGTTCATGTTAGCGAAGAACAAACCGGGATTGAGCAAGCAAAGGAGCACTTAAACTTGAGCATGATCTTTATCGATTAACCAGTTCTCAATCTTAGAGGGTTAGATCTCTCGATTTACATCTAGCTTCTATTAAAAAGTTTTCTTTCACTCTCTCACTGAAAAGAACCACTAAGTTAAAGGGTACTTTGAGAAACCTTTTAGAAGAATAAGTGATTAGATCAGGTTTTTCATCGAAAAATAGGGCGTTGTACTTACCTTATGAAAAGGATTGGAACTACCTTACCTGAGCTAGGTTGAACATGATGACCCTGAGCTATCGAAGGTAAGCAAAGCCCAGTTCCTTATCACCCTTATATTCTATCTTACAATAGCCTTTCAAAGTAGTGGCTTTGTATTTGCATCTGCATTTTCTGGCTTTCGAACTTCCTATTGTGCCGAATAAGTCTACGCCTATGCTGATGGTGGTTAACAAGCAACTGAATCATTGACGGGTTATAGGTAAACTGAATAAATGAGCTATAGCTATCAAACTAAAATGGATGCTAAGGGAGGTGGTAACAAGGAAGCTGTTGCTATCACTCGATCAACTAGAATCAACTAGCTCAGATCCTGCTTACTTTAATGCCGTTGGTCCCTAATCAATTACACTTTAAACTGAAACTACGAGGCATGAATCAACCCTACTCGATATCGAAAGGAATAGAATAGAGTCAGGGGTAATATGAAAGGAGCTCTTTCTTAGTGCAATGAGAATAGTAGGAAAGGAGTTTCTTAGTGCAACGAGGGGTATAGTAGGAAAGGAGCCCTTACTATCTATGTATCGTAATTACTTGTAGAAGGCAGTCATGGGGAGCGGTTAGGAAAGGAGAGGTAAGGTGGACTTCTCTTTCACCTTACTAGGTCACACCTATATTTATTCCCTTCAATTCGCTAGCTAGAAGGTAAGGTCCTTGCCCTTTATTTATTCCCCTCTCTCTTATGGTTGAGCGACTATGTTCCTCAATTCAAATCGTTATAGTTCAGGAAGATATGTGCCCTTGATTTATTCCCCTCAATTCTTACGAAGGTAAGTAAGTGATAACCTTACCTTTTTATTTGTCTCGATACTCGTCCTGTAACCATGATCCCGGCTATGATAATAACTAGAGGGAGGCTGGATGGAAAGGAGGCCATAATTCATCAAGTTTGCTAAGGTTAAAAGTAAGTTATTAACCCCAATGGATGGAAATGTATCACTCCGCACCTAACACCATTCCGTGCCTTTGTCCAAAGCATGTTTGGGAATTTTTTTTAGAGAAACCAGACTTATCAAACCTGGATGCCTGTTTCAATATGGGATGCAATCACCTGAAATGCATGAAATCATATATTTGGCTCCAGCAAAAGCAAGTTATTTAACCCGGATCATATGCCTAAGAACCTGGAAACATGGGAACATGGTAACATAATAAATCTGTTCATTGGAGATGGGTGAACTACTCCTTGTCTTGGGTATGGTAGTCAAATAGGTTACTTCATTTCTATTCTCTTCTTCTCTTATGGGTATGGCTGCTAAGAGTGTATGGCTATGCCTGGCTATGATCGACTATGATCGGTAGCTCTGATTGTCTATGACTATCTGTAGACTGTCTATATGGCTATGACTATCCACAATGACTGTTGGTTATGGGCTATGAATGTATGATGCTTAACGGGTGAATCATATATAACGCGACATCATTGCATCCAGTTGATCGAGGTAGGAGGAACTATGTTTCCATAGGGGTCAGTGCTGTAGGAACTAATGTTATGTAGCGGAAAGCCCCCCCCCCGTCTGGGGGAATATGGGTAAGTTATCCTCTTGGCCATTGAAGGGTAAATATAGCTATGATGTCAACTTGACTCAATCTCATTATTCTGGTGGGGAACATGGGAAACATAATCAATCTCGTTCGGAGGATCGATAGGGGACATATCTTATCTCGTCTGGTGTACATCTATCTCGGACACTTGGAAACAATATCTCCCACGGAGGTCTTTGTCACCCGGAAGGTTCAATAAGCAAGACTTGCACACTGGGCAATGAGATTCCCTCAGTATAATCCATCTTCCTTCAATCATAAAAGAATATACATAAAAGGGGTCTATCCCCCGTCTGCTGTTCAACCCCTCACCCTCCCTAAGAAAGGCGAGTGACTCCGTTTCTATCCATACCTTGCACCAAGATCGAAACAAAAACCTCCGCTGCTTAATAATATTTTCTCCCAATCCACACAGCTTTATTTTTTATTCCCCTCAATTTATCAATCACTTAGGACTTACTGAAACTCAAGACTTCTTGAAAAGTCCATTTATTTCTTCCAGTCATTCCACACGGCTGGCTATTCGAGCTACTTGAGCCATCCTTCCTCTAGCCCAAGGTTGGTTGTTCGTAGCAGCTGCTACTACATATAATAGTAGAGGGAAGCATCAAACCTATTGAATGAATGTTTACTAGCTATCGAGAATATCTCTGACTTCCTTTAGGGTGGGTTGTTGATCGGCCGGTTGCCTTTCCCCTACCTAGTATAGCCATTCTCTCTATCGGATTATTCCATGTATGCTAGCTATTGGATTCCATGCATGCCAATTGTTCAATTGTACCCATAGATAGATAGTTGGTTTTAGTCAATCGTCCCCTCCGACCCCATAGAGATATAGTTGGGAGCGAAGATTACCACGCTACTACCCTCCATTGGGAATCAATCTGAGTTAGTAAGGTCTAAAGGAAGGCAACAGATAATATATTTATTACCCTTTACTTTTCGGGATGGCCTACTTCTAACCAAAACCATTCCTTTTATTTATGCCAGAATATTCTCGATCGAGAGGGACTGGATGGATTGATCCAATACAGAGAAAGACAACGCACCAAACTACACTTTCAAGACCTACCAACCAATACTATTGATGGATGGATGATGCGGGTCAAATGCACATTCTAGCTAGGTGGAACCCCTACTCGGATCATTGTCTGTCTTTCATTCAAGGTGGTTGGCTATATCAATCATATGGCTTGACCAGAACTATTGGTTGAGTTAATAGATTCCATCTCATCTTCTTCAATAGGATCTGATGGATGTAACACTAACGCACAATGGGAAATGGGAGGGATATCCTATTCAAGTGGAGGGATATGAATGTATCATACCTATCGGAATATGATTGTTACAGTAGGAGGTGGTAATAGTAAAGGTCCACTAATCAATATGGAATCAGATAATCAGGTTCCAACACACAAACAAACATGAGGCTCGTTAGTTAGTTGAAGGCATGAAACACGTTGAATGAATGAGGAGGGATCGGCTACCATCAATCAATAGGTTGGGGATCGCACACAAAACTGAAATGAATGAAAGGGTCGACGTTAGGCGAGGGCACCAAAGGAAGCAAGCAAGTATTGAGCTGATTGGACAGTTAAGGGAACTCCCAATGAATAAGCCATTGATTCAGGTTTGAGGGACACAAACCAATTTATCTTGCTTGGCCCTTCACTCTATCGGGACCTAGGAATGGACTCAATGGAGATGTGGTTTGTAGCTCGGAGTATTGATTAGAGCACGTGGTCGGAGTTAGGACTACTAGGTGTGATTTCTTGTACCGTGATGGTGAGAGCTTACTATTTAGACAGGGGAAGCGAGATTCATAAACGGATAGAGATGCTTGATCTTCCTCCGGCTTCTTCCTCCGATGTATGGGTCTCTACCGCAAGGCCCGAAATAACTGAAGTAGCCCATCCCTAATGCTCTTTACTTGGCTGCAGAAACCAAGTAGGTGCGATGCATGATCTGGGATTCGTACTCAGTCAATTGAGGAAATTGGAACAAGGTGAGAGTTCCGAGGGAAAGGGTCAGACAGTACCCAAAAGGAGATGCATGTTTGCGCATAGATGTAAGGGGTTAGCGGGAGAACCGCAGAAGGCTTTCGAGGAAGTCAAAGCCTTTTGATTCATTAGGGAGGTGTGAGTGGTGAAGAAGTAGCATAAACCAATTAGGAGAAGACCACAGGTTGTGTGTGCACACTATGGAAGAAGTGGTCGTGTCATCGACAAAAAAACCCAAAATGGTCTCTTTTTATTTTATGATATGAACCATATACTTACCGGCATCCATACCGGTAAGTAAAGGTATTTTCCTGAGTAGCTAGAGATGAAAGCTTAAGAGCAGTGTCTCCCTGATACAAGAATAATTGAGAGAGGAATCAAAACATAGGGAGAGAATTATTGATTAGAATTGTACCTTGTATGAGTAGATGGGTAGGTGGGATTAAGGTCGAACATCGTAATCCTGAGGATCCAAGAGTGAAGGGTTCATGAGAATTGGTTAGGCTCGTGAGTGAAAAGCGATTTTTCATTTTTGTGATAATTGGAGAAAGAACAGAAAGTTCGTAGCTTAATACTGAGTCGAAGGGGAGCTCCACCTTTTATTGGATCTGGTCAGCAGAAAGTGCTTAGGGTGATCCATAGTTCAGTGGATCCGTGAATCAGGAGCTAGACTAGACCGGTTTGATGATTTAATAAGAGCCAACCCCAACTTTCTAGTAAACCCACCCATAGGAAATACGTATTTGTTTTTTCCAAAGCTTATCGAGAAGACTTCAAGTGAGTGCTTCCCCTCAAGGAAAGATTGATTGAGGGAAGGACCGGGCCTGAAATCAAGGTAAACCCAACAGATAGCCCAATAGGGTGGAGAGTGAAAGTAAGTTATATATGTCATTTTTTATTTTCGTCCGGTTATGGGGCTTTCTTTTTATGTGTGTCATTATGCAGTCCGGTTATGGGTCAATATTACATAGATCAAGATTATTTGGCCAAGTTCAATGAAAATCTTTACGACTCAATTGACGGGGCTAAAAATAAGAGTGTAATATAAGGATATATCTTCATGAAAATATCACACCAAATCGACTGACTTAGGACGGAGTGCTCGATCGACGTCACGCCTCTCTGTTTTTCATGGTAATTAGCATAAAGTCAGTGCATAAGGAGACAACACTGTTTCACTGTTATTTTTACCCACTCATTTAATAAAGTCAATGATGCGCTAAATTACCTATATAAATAACTGGATGACCCACAACATTGTCGATCTATAGCCCTTTGAAAGTCAATAAATAACTGGGAAAGAGAGAGATAGCTCACTCACCTCACTTTGTGTGTGTCATAATAGAAATAAAGTTCACACTTACCCGAAGAAAGAAAGTGGGTCGTGAATTTCATAACGATGGATGCGGATCGACCTCTTGAGTGAGTGCTTCTGATGGAAAAGACTCGCCATGCCATAAAGAATTAATAAAGAAAGGGTTATTATCTCTGTATATAATTCTACCTACATCAGTAAGGGAGTGAAAGGCGTAACAACCCTTCTAAAGGGAGGATTTCATACCAAATATCGCATGGATACCGCTATATAGGAGAATGCACTAGATCGGAGAGGAACTGGAAATTGGCTTCAGATCGACTTTCAAATGGTTATGGCCCACCTATGTGAATGGTGCACAGAGACTATCTATTTAGTTCATTCATGAAAACGTTTCCTAAATAAAGAAAGAATTGAATATCACATTAAATGGAGTGCGAAGCAAGAATAAACCCCGCTAATGACACTGAAAAGACCCTTATTCCCTCCCTATCTTTGTACATGCCACGGTAATAATGGAATAAATACTCTAATTCCTAGCAAAATGGACGCAGTAACGAATTAATAGTTTTTATGAAAAGCATTTTGGTACTACGCCAATTACAATTCACCTTGAAAAGAAACTAGTAGCATAATAGAAATTCCTTTGAAATGGATTTTTCGAATGAATATGGGGTTTTAGGGCCCTCTGGATAGTAGAGACGGATTTGCCTCCCTCCAGCCATCAATTTTTCGCTAGCACGCTATCGATCTATCAAATTCTTTCAACCACTTGGTCCCTCTCGCTGTTTCTTCCATGGATCGAGCTAATTCCCCAGCAATGAATGAGAAGGACGCTCCCGCTTTGGGCCATGGAGAGATACCTAAAGTGAGAGTCTCTTCACCAAATACTATCTCTATACCAGGAAAGTGAGATGAAAGTACCGAATTGGTTGGTGTTATTCGAAAGTGAAAGAATAAATATGGATCAGATATATCAAACTTATTCTGGTTCTTATATTTGTTAGCCAACTTCCAAGACTCAGCGAACTAGAACATCATCGTAGCTAGAGGAATAGGAACTATTTTGGAGAAAGAAGGAAATGACGTCAAGCCAACCAAGTAGCTATTTGATAGATACGGCCTAGCTTTGTAAGGCCCAGATCTACTTGTATTTCTTAGTGCCGTAACATGCATGCAACCCACTAAATTCCTCCCAACCAGCCATCAATAAGGCCAAGGAAAAAGGCCATGGAAGCTCAGGCTTCAGAAAGAGAGAGGGCCTTCTAGCGAAGACTCACCTTGCCTTATAGCTAAGGAAATAAAAAAAGCCAAGGAAATAAGTCGTGATTGATCGACTGTTTTTTCTTGGCCTTTTTCATCGAAAAAGTAGTCCTCACTCGACTCGAGGGCTAACAAACATGGGAACCAATCGTGTCTATGGTCTGAATTCCGAGAATAGCCAAGCAGGCTAGGCCAAGTCGGGTGGGTCGGTCGGACAATCCGGATCTGGAGCTTGTTCCCCTCTCTCCTTCCTTATGGGCCTCACCATATATATAATAAAGCCAAGCCAGCGAGGCAAGCAAGGCCTCAGCCCCTTTCGATAAAAGATTTCAGGTTCTGGCCCTCCCTGATTGCTCCAATCCAATAAGGCAGTTTCTGTTAAGTGACATGCACAAACACGTGTAACCCACCGGAAAGAAGCTATCGGATGGGATCCTACCTTTATTAATATAGGGCCACCCTTCCAATAGGCATATGGCATGGCAAAACCCAGCCAACACATTTATGATCAGGTAGGATAGCGTCGATACGTTCCTTCTCGTATTAGTAAGGTAGCCTACCCAACCCAATCGATACATTCATTCCTTCTTGATAAAGTATCTCTAACGCATCTCCAATCCACCAAACCCCCCCTTCGCTCGATCTAGTAGTGCGCTGCTTTGCTTCAGATCAATTCATATAAGCATTTTCCCTTCCCATACCCCCCCTTCCTGAATATCCAATTGATTTGCATTCTTTCTACTATTAGTTTGTTTTATTCATTCTACTACTATTACTATTGTTAAGGTATCCATTTGATTTTTATCATCCCCACCACCAAACCAATATGTTTTATTTCGGAAAGGGAAAGGAATTGAACTTACTAACTCACTCATGAAGTAGGGTGTCAAGAATGAAGCTTTACATTGGAAAGATAAGGGATGCTAAGCTAAAGGTTCAGCATCGCTTCGGGAGTTATTGCTGATAGGTAGGCCAAGGAGATCAACAAGGGTGGTGTCGACCAAGAATGTGAGGTCTCATAGTTTTATATCTCTGTTTATATACGTGTTGTTTCTTTCTTGAAGGAGCTGGGGCTGCCGGAAGGAAAGGAACAGACAGTTGGAAAGTGTGTTCGGCGTGACTGAGCTTACTTTGCAAGCAGAGCTAGAAGGGGACATAGAGCTTTGCTTGGTTTGTTACGGTCCTTACTTTGTGGTAAGGGGTTGTACCGTGGGCAGGGAAACCCTTCACAGAGCTCTTTTAGGGGACCAGAATATAGGGCCAGACTGGGTTGGTCCTGATCTTATGCATTGGTCCTGACTAGGCAGAGCTCTGCAAAGTTGGTAAGACCGGGCGTGACTGGGTTGGTCCTGGTTACTGGGCCTGACTGGTCCTTCCATATCAGGCCTACCGATGTCGTGTCAAGGTCATAAAGAAAGGAATTCTATACCCTAATATCATATAAGATAAGGACATATAAGAGAAGGATTGGTATTAGTCGAGGGTGGAATTGAAAGGCAACCTAAAACCTCATGACATTATATAGTTCACGCCCTCCCTTCAAGCAAGAAACTCAGAAAGAGACGAGGAGCAACCCAGCTGAAGGGAGAGTGAGTGAGACCATTTTGAGAAACCTCCTCAACAGCGTCGGGAGAGACCTCTAAATGCTACTAGGATTTTGAGGCATGCACCCTCTGAGCAATCTCGGACTGCTACTTTCACCCGCCTAAGTTGGACAGTGGGATATCAATTTTGATGAGGATGGATGATTTAATGATTTCTGGATGGACCTAGATTTCAAATATAGCACCATTGATTTATATACTTTCCTATGACCACAACTACCCGACCTTTATTATAGATTATAGATACACACTAAAGGTATAGGTGATCCATCATATGAGCGTGCGCGCATCTGGGCTAGTTGGAGAAGGGTGAATGGCATCCAGAAACTCACCTTGGTGCTAGACCCTTAGACATATAGTTGGTTTAGGGATCTTATTTAGGAATAACCTTTTCATTATGGCGATTCTTTATAACCCCTTTTATTGCTATGATTTAGACCCCGCCCTTCCCAACAAACTTGGTGGATGCCCCTTTTATATGTTTCGGATGGGAATCTTCTCTACGAGCCTTTTGATCTCGGGCCTTTATATACGTTATTTTTCAATACCAGATATTTTAATATGTCATCTCGGGTCGGGCTTGCTTTATCAACTTTATTTTTTCTCTTTATGAAATTCACCTTTTTATTATGCTTCGTATCTGATTTATTAATTTTCTTTTTGGTATGATTTATAACTATCACAGCTTCCTTAGCGTCTTCAGACAACGATTAAGATGGTTCTGTGCTTCCTCTGAATCCAAAAACTTCACCACATCATGCCCTTATTGCATTGAGGGAGGACCTTGGAAATCCTGCTCAATTTCTTTTTGTGCGACAACCTACTAATACTAATCTAGGTTGTTTACCTCTTGACTAACTACACTTAGTGATTGGACGTACTTGGGTAGGCACTTTTATAACTTTAGATACCTGCTGGATTCATGTTTTTCCCATGCTACCAACCACCTTTACTTCCTTCCTCTAAAGGAGCATAGCTCAGGTAAGGTCTTTA
>JZKD02S0714939.1:0-15103 GCA_000966675.3 Picea glauca | reverse complement strand
CGAAGTTCCCTCTGGACCCTTCTGTAACTTTTCAATCTTTGCTCTCTTCTTGCTGAGATTTCTAGCCTTCTTTTCGGTGAGCTTCATCTCGTTATTCCTCTTTCCATTATGATTCTTGTCTTCTTTTGGCATAGTAACTTAGCATTGTTGAGATGCTTTCCTAACATTCAAGAGTAATACTTCTTCTCTATCTGGGATAGGTACTTCAATCTTCTACAAATATTCTTGTGTTCTTGCAACTTTGACATCCAAGTCTGTGGTCCTAAGTAGCTTGGATCTATTCTCTTGTTCTTCAATCAGTTGTGTGATCCTCCTAGTCATGAAATCTTTCAACTCTTTCTTCTTCTGCCCTAAGACTTCTTCTTCCTTCCTTCTAGCCTGATCTCTTTCAATCCAAGGTTTTCCTAGTAACATAGCAAATGGGTCATTGTTCTTAGTAAATTTAACAACCTCAAAATATTCCTCTGTCGAATTTCCATTGGCATTCATAGATATCTGGGTGAGCTTTCCACATAGGGTTATCAGTTTTCCTCTAAATAATCCTATCCCTCCCAATGAAGGAATCATAGCAGGATCCCCTAAAAGTTCCGAAGTTCTTTCTATCATGATATTCACTTATGTTTCCTCATCCAGAACACAGTCAATGTCGAAGTCTCCTATTCTTGCTTCAATTCAATCTTTTTCTTTGAAGATCTCTGATAAGTTGATACGTTGGTGGTTATTCAGGGTTTCTTTCATCTATAGAAATACTTTCTCTGATTCTTTCTGGGGTTCTACCATAATCTCAGTTTCTGGATCTACCTTAGGGTTTTCTTGGTTCATATTCATTATTTCAACCTTAGCAATCATTCTAGGGCAATATAATACTTCATGGTCCATATCTTTATAGCAAATACAACTAGATCTTCTACCAGGGCATTCCTTAGCCAGATGTCCCAGTCTTCTGCAACTGTAACAAAGGGTTAATCCTCTCTTTCTTTTAAATGATCCACAACCTTTCTTGTACTACGCACAAGGATCATAGTATCTAACCTACAAAAAATTGTTTCTAGGATCCTCCATCCATTTGTTAGACCAAACATTCTCTCTATGCATAGGTATAACATATCTTTCACTATTCTTATCAGATCTACTCATATCAAATCTTCTTTCATCTTTCAGTGCCTTAGTTTTCAAGCTAGTACAAATCTTATCAAACATACCTAGATCCATACTTTACAAACAAAAATTTCCACTAATCGTATCTTCAACAGAGCACAAAGCTTCCAAATCTAAAACTTTTCATTATTCTTACCTTTATTAGGGCACAGAGCTTGTAGATCTTACCTCTTTAAGAAAAAATTCTCACTTTTACCTTTCTCAGAGCACAAAGCTTTCAGATCTTACCTCTTCTCTTCATTTATGATCCTTCTTCTTGACACAGAGCTTCATAGGTCAAGTGGAATGATGTGCACTAGGGAAACAGATCTATGCACAGAGCTTTCACAGTTTCAGGGCGGATCTTCGTACAAAGCTTATTTTTCCTATGTTCCTAGTAATCATAGTTTCAGTCCCGATCTTTGCATAGATCTCCTCAGTTCCCAGCAATCACAATTTCAGTCCTGGAAACGGAACCATTTGTTGGCACAGGGGAAGACACAGGGTTCAACACTACAAAAAAGCACCAACAAAACCCTAACTACCGGCCCTTTTGGAAACACCTGCGAAGAAGATGAGGTCTCACCCGAGGTAGAGGCAAGGGTGGTTGCAAGACTGCATTGTCCGCAACCTTAGCTGGGACACATATCTGTTACTGTAACACCTTAACAGGGCACTTAGCAGTTATAGTTCATCAATATCCAGTCTTAGTTTACACCGCAGTTAAACCCTAATTATAGAGCATTGCATTATTTTACCATATCTACTATATTCAAGCACTAAGCACATCCATATAGGCCAAATCTAGTGTTCATCCATGCTATTAAGCACATACCATTAACAAATCTATCTACCACTCATCTATATCGAAGCACTAATAAAATTAACATATAAACACATCAATACATCGCACAAAGTAGATCAACACAGCATGTACGTGGTTCACCCCTACCCCGGGGCTACGTCCACCAACTCTTCATCTTTTTTATTAGCTTCTTCAATCAATTACATGCATAGAGCCACAAAAACCCTACTCTGCAAAGGACATGATATATGTGCACCTCGCTAGATACTCCCTTCTAGGGCTAGGTTACAACACTAAGCCTCTTCTCAATCTCTTACACTCGCTTGCACTGAGCTCTGCAAGCCTCATACAGTATGCACAAAAGAAATATCCACTCAACACTTATGATTTTTGATCACATAGATCGAACTTAAGAACTTAGCACCTATCACTTCTACTTACATCACCTAGCTACTTTATTTATACATTACAAAATTGGGCCTAAACATGGGTAAACCCATGGGCCGACATTCCCATACCTGTTACATAAGCCCAAAACCCAAAAATACCTATAAAGGGGATGATATCCCGCGATATCTTATTTTTCTTTCACTCCGCCTTTGACATCCTTTCGAAGTCCCAAAATAGTTCAAACCTGACCAAGGATCCTCAAAACATGGTCAAGGGCCAACACTTATCTAAGTTGTTGTTGTCTGAACCCTCGAATCATCCAATAGATTCAATCAATTTGCAAGATGAAAATCCAGTGGTCATCTTAGGTCCCATGGTAGAAGATAAAGATGATTCATCGCCTCCCTTATACACATCATTGAACATACATGATAAGGTATTGCATAATTTTCTAATGGATTCAGGAGCCTCTCATAATATCATGCCCAAAACTATCATGAAGGAACTAGGACTAGAAGTCACCAAAGCATACCATGACTTGTATTATTTTGATTCAAGGAGGGTGCAATGCCTTGGGGTCATCAAAGATCTGGTTGTGACCTTGTTTCAGCTACCCATGAAAAGTGTGTTCATGGATATTGTAGTGGTTGATGTTCCCTTGGCATGTTATTGTCAAGACCTTGGATAAAAAGGATTGGGGGAACATTGCAGATGGACCTCACATATGCTACTATTCTTGTGTTTGGGGGGGAGCATAGAAGACTGTACAGAGAAGATTAGCTGGAATATATTATTAGTGATAAATCAGAGCCCACCAATCATCCTATATTTTCCCTTGATACTGATTTGGGATCCATCTTATTGCAACTCACTAATGTTCCTGAACCTCCTCTTGAAATCAGAAAATAGTCTCTTAATGTTTATGAAGATTCTCCTCTGATTACCTCTGTTTGAAATATGTTCTTTGATGGAGCCTCTTCTAGGGGAGTTTTTGGTGTAGGGGTGGTCCTTGTTTCACCTGTTCAAGAAATTATATCTCTTTCATACAAGTTGGAATTTGAGGCTACCAATAATGTGGCATAATATGAAGCTCTTGTTTTGGGTTTGAGGGCTGCAAAAGATATGGGGATTGAAGAGATATCAATGTTTGGAGATGCTAAGTTGATTGTCTAGAAGATCAGAAATATTTATCAGGCCAAACGCCCTCAGCTCAGAAGTTACAAAAATGAAATATGGGACCTCATTGACAATTTTTTCTTGGCTTTCAACATTTCATTTATTCCAAGAGAAGAGAATGTCATGGCTGACTCTTTGGCTGTTTCAGAAAGAAATTTTAGAGTTCCTCTACCACCCAATCATAGGTATGATATAGAAGTAAAATACAAGCCCTCTATACCTGACAATGTCAAGCATTGGAAGGTGTTTGAGGATGATCTTGAAATCAAAAGATTCCTAGAAGTTGTGGATGTGTTTTCTGCATTACACATCGATCAAGATCTGGGTTCTGACATAGATCCTCATGTTGATGTTTTTCTGAACAAGATTTTAGATCATCATATTGTTTATCTACCCAGCAATCAGATCCCAAAGGGATTGGTCCCTCTAGAAAGGTTATTTGACAGAAATGATGTGGCATTGAAGGTAAATTCTCAAATGATGATGTCGATGTGGCTGAATGCAATATTGGGACAGAGAGGAATCCAAAATTTGTCAAGTTGTCAAGCAGCTTGTCAAAAGAGAAGAGGGCCAAGTATGCTGAGCTATTAAAGGAGTTTTCTGATGTGTTCTCCTAGACCTATGAAGACCTCAAAACATATGACACAAGTGTTATTGAGCATAAGATTCCACTGAAGGAGGAGGACAAACCATTTAGGAAGAAACTAAGACAGATAAATCTTATGTTGCTGCCTATTATGGAAAGGGAGGTAAAGAAGTTGTTGGATGCTCAAATCATTGTCCCTTTGAGATATTCTAAATGGGTGGCCAAATTGGTCCCAGTGAGAAAGAAGAATGGAGAAATCTGGCTTTGTGTTGATTTCAAGAACCTGAACATGAGCTCTATGAAAGACAATTACCCACTGCCAAATATGGAACATATATTGCAGAGGGTAATAGGTGCATCTAGGATTTCCATGATTGATGGATTTTCTGGCTATAATCAAATCTTTGTCCTACCTAAAGATAGAGAAAACACAACCTTCACTACTCCTTGTGGCACATTCACGTATTCCAAAATTCCTTTTGGACTGATGAACACAGGGGAAAATTTTCAGTGAGCCATGAACATAGCCTTCATAGGGGAAAGGGATAAATTTGTGGTCATATATCTGGATGACATTACAGTCTTTTCCAGATCTGATAAAGAACATTTCTATCATCTGAAAATCATCTTCTTAAAGTGCGGTAAATTTGGCCTTTCTTAAATCCCAAGAAGTCCTTATTTGCCATGCAAAAGGGAAAATTGTTGGGACACATAGTATCAGCTGAGGGGGTTAGGATTGATTAAATCAGGGTGGTGGCTATGAAAACCTTATCACTTCCTAGATCTAGGAAAGAGGTTCAATCCTTCCTGGGCAAAATCAATTTTCTGAGAAGGTTTGTTCCAAATTTTGTTCAATTGGTGAAGCATGTCACAACCATGCTTAGGAAGGGGAATGAAGTAAAGTGGACTATTGAGTCCAGAGAATCCTTCAATCAAATCAAGAAGGCCTTGATTGAGGCACTTGTTCTTATGAGTCCGGATTACTCCAAGGATTTTCTGATTTTTTTATTTTTCTTCTTTTGATACAGTGGCAGTTGTTTTATTGCAGAAAAGCGTTGAAGGACTGGAGTAGCCTATTTCATTTTTCAACAGAGAACTAAGAGATGCAAAGGCAAAATATAACATCATGGAGAAACATGCCTATGCATTAGTAAAATCACTCAAGGCTTTCAGAATCTATGTCCTTCATCCAAAGGTTATTGAATATGTCCCTTCAGCTGTTGTGAAGGACATTCTCATTCAACCTAACATAGATGAAAGGAGTAAGTGGATTGCTAAAATCCTTGAGTTTGATCTGGAAATAAGGCCCACCAAACTAATTAAGGCCAAGTTTTAGCCAAGTTGTTGGCTCAATATAATTGTAAATATTTGGGGGTTAACCTCATCAACACTTGCTCAAATAATCTGTAGGCTAAAGTACATGATAAAATCCCTCAAGATGACCCTCCATTGGCAGAATGCCCCTGGTATAAAGACATTGTATATTTTCTGCAAGAGTTGTGACCTCCAGATGGAATGGGGAAGAGCAAGGCAAGAGATTTAAATCTCAAAGCAATCATATATTGTCTTATTGACCAGGTCTTGTACTGGAAATACCCTTTAGGTGTGCTTCTGAGATGTTTAGACCCACATGAGCCTCAAAGGATTATGTTTGATTTTCATGAAAGCCTATGTGGGGGACATCATTTCTGGAGAACCATGGCCTAAAAAATTCTCAGGGATGGGTACTTTTGGCCTACTTTTTTCCTTGATATCTGTGCAAAAGTCGGAGCTTGCATCAAATGTCATAAATTCTCTAGGAAACAACAACTCAAGTCTCTTCCATTGAATCTTGTGGTAGCTTCAGGACCCTTTCAGGGGTGGGGCCTAGAATTCATTGGGAAATTCATCCTTCTTCAAGTGGTAAACATAGGTGGATCTTGACTGCAACAGAATATTTCACCAAGTGGATAGAAGTTATTCCCACAAGGAGTGCTTCTCACAAAGTGATCATTGGTTTTCTTGAAGATATTATGGCAAGGTTTGGTTGTCCGAATAGGATCATCACTGATAATGTTTCATCATTCAAGTTTGAGCCATTGATCAAATTATGCGAGTAGTTTGGGATTTCATTGATCCACTCTACCTCCTACTATCCTCAAGGAAATGGATTAGCAGAGTCCTCTAACAAAAGCCTGATAAAGATTATCAAAATATTGCTAGAGGAGAACAAGAAAGCACGAGACTCAAAGATCAAATTTGTTTTGTGGGCCGATCGAGTAAAAATAAAAAGGTCCCTAGGTGTCTCTCCTTTCCAACTTGTATATGGGATTGAAGCAGTTTTTCCTTCCCATCTCACACTACCTGTGGAAAATTTTTTTTAGGACTAACAAGGAGAACCTGATGATATGATTAGAACAATTCATCAACTGGTAGAAGTCCAACAGACTAGAGAGAAAGCAATGGACAGAGCGCACGATCTTCAATAGAATATCAAGCAAGATTTTGACAGGAAGAGAAGAAAAGAAGATTTCCAGCTGGGAGATATAGTACTTAAGTGGAATGCTCCCAGACAGGATAGAGGAAAACATGGAAAATTTGAGGCCCTTTGGATCAGTCCCTTTAAGATTTATGAAGAATTTCCAAACAACACTTATAAGTTGCAGAATTTGGAGGGTGATGAAGTTTTTGGTGGACCTGTAAATGGGCATTTTATGAAGAAGTTCTTTATTTGAGCCATAAAGTGGCTCCCATGTCTTTGTAAATATTGTTGTTATTTTTCATTTCCGATTTTATGGGTGACTCCAAAACCCAATAGAAAGTGACTAGAGTTGAAAAAGAGATCTTAGATCCTTACAAGGAGGAATCTATCCCCCATGGAGCCTAATGTTATCACATGTTTCTGCAGGCTGAGATGTTTTTCCTTTGGTTTTGGCCTCTAGGTGACAGAAGGTGAAGAAAGGAAATAAAACCCACTAAATGGTGCTTATCCTAAGTTCACCAGGGTCAATGTGACCGTTTGGCATGCTGAGCTAAGAGGCGCATAGATATGGGAGGATGAGATCTGAGCGCTCCAAATCAATGGTCATTGATTATATCGGGGCCCCAACATGCGTGGATGATAAAAATTGTATGTTGGGCCAAGTTTGAAACCGTGGTTTTGTGGAGGCACTACGTGTCAGTCAGAGACACACATCGGGCCCAAAAGAGGAGAAGAATCAAACGTCTTTTTGCAGCCCCGATATGCGCATGTGCTTGTAAGTCCCTATCCTAGGTCGACGAGTGGCTTCTCTTTCCTGCCGACAAATATCCCCCACTACATCTCTCTCCTCTGTCTATCACATCCCCCGCTCCCCTATAACATTCACTCTCTCACACATGTCCTCTACTTACTAACCCACCTGTCGTATCTCCCCTTTTCATCTCCCGCCACCTCACTCCACATCACCTCTATCCCATTACACCTCATTTATCTCCTATGTGACCCCCACACTATCCTCATTTTCCTATTCCCATCTACATTGTCCACCTAGTCATTTCCACATCCGTTATCAGGCCTCCTCGCAAGCATCTGACTCAAATCTAGATGGTAGAATGACGAGGCTGCCAGATTCCACAGGTGCAGTGTCGACTCAGGCCTTCTTGATCCCAATGAAGCAGTTATTGAAGTTATTTGGTGGTGGTTGAACATCGTTTCCATCATAAATGGAAATCCTGAGAAAGGACTATCAGCAAGTCGACTCAACTGTAGAACCTTCCTGAAAAATGATTGTGTCTGACAAGAGCTCACTTCTGACAGGAGACTGCATGCACAGTCTACCAGGAAGCATGCAAATGTAATGTCTTCAATGAATAGACACGAGCATGCTTATGTGGTTTTGATATGAGTATATAAGAGTCTTCCTCATATTTTGTTAGGGTCGATGGTTGAGCTAGGCTCTCATTTTGTAAAGTTTTAATGAAGCCTCTGGTTCTATGGTTATGAATATGTATTTGAGACTTCTTGTTTAATGAAAGACAATTTATTTCCATATCTCTGTAACAATTGTGTTAAGACACTCGATCATGGATGACCCAGTCGAGGGTAGTTATGTTCTTGTGATGTAGGTTTGATCATAGTAGCATCATGATCAGTTTTAATCAGTTTCTTGTGATTTTTTTTCCCTTAACGTTGAATGACTCGGGCTTGGATGATCCAGTCGGGTTGTTATTATTGAATTGTGATGTATGTTTGATTTTATTTCAGTAATAAATTCATTCAGTTCCTTGAAAATCTAAACCAAGAGGATATTTCCTTCTGAGTTTTTCCTCTTTAGGCTGTTGTAAGACCGGATGTCCATAGAAGAGATCTTCATTTTCCTTGAGTTCTTCCCCCTACTCACCCTTATTACAACTTACTGATTGAATTTGTATTGAGACCTCACTTTCTTGTGCATTACAACCCAGTTTTATGAGTTAAAGCGATATAATCTTGAGACTGCATCCATTAGACCACCCTTTAAAACTATTCACTGTGAAAAATAGACTAATGGGTATTGGGCTTACCTCTGCTGAAATCCAGAGGTGACTTCCAGTGTTAACATAATCTGTTATGAGGCTTTCTTATTTAACCTATAAGATGTTGCGCCGGGACCACTTTTTTCTACCCGTGATTATCTGAGACAAGAAGAGAATTGATTATATTGTGTTATCAGAAACTAGACATCGCTTTCCATTTGTCTACCTTGCTTATCCATTCGTCTACCCCGACCTATCTGGTTAACAGTGAGAATGTTGGGCAAACCCACTGAGCTAGAAAATCAAATTGAGGAGGTTCTTAAGAAGTTGATGGCTGAAAAAGATTTATCTGAAGGAGTACAAGCATCATCGACTAGGGGACTGCAGGATTCCCCTTCGAGTGGACGTCGTTCAGATTGTGTCAACCCTGTGACTGAGTAGCGAAGTAAGCATCACAAAAATCTGGCTAATGTAAAGCAGATCCCATTGATATTACCATATTATATCCCACCTTTGGCTGGTGCAGTTAACTGCGACAGCATCCCACGGGACTTCAAGTACACTTTGATCACCGTGTACATCCCAAAAGGAACACGCATAGTTGGGAGTCAGTTAGGACAGATCCCATTACTGAAGAACAATGAATTCAACCTTGGAGATAGAAATAACTATGCTATGCTTGAACCCCATATATATTTGATGAAGACCACTGGGAAGAAGCCTCATCTAGTCTCCCAACCATGGATTAAGGAGTTGGTGCAGTCAACAGTACTAAATGTGATGAATATTCCCCATTTTGGCCGACACCAGGAGGTTAACACTTGTGTTAAACTCCTCTACTTTTGGCTCGACCGGTGGATTAGTGTGGATCCAATGCTGATCCACCTGATTACAAGATTGAGCATGCAGGGACCTGACCCTCAGCATTTTTACCGAGGGAAGACCTCATATCGCTCTTTGGCATAGAGCATCAAGGAGTCTTACAACAAAATTGAAAAGGGAAAGTGGGGCTACAAGTTATCCTCTATCCAGGATGGTGCAATGCACCTCGCTTTCCAACTCATAGTTGGTAAGATTGTAAGAAAGAACCACCCCACATAGGTCATCGGGTTCATAGTGGACCTTGCAGGAAAATGTGTGGAGGGAATGAAAATAAATTGGGCGAGTTACCTCGTCAACAAGCTCAAGAAATACTATCACGAAGATCAGGATCAGGGATACAAGTTCCACTTTAGTTGGATGCTCATATTGATTGCATTTGTGGCTTGGAAAATGTCATAAGGAGCCACCTTCCCAGAGATCAAACCGTCAGATTCGTTAGTCGCTAGGTTATCTACCTTGTGGTAAACCAACGACATGTTGAAGCAATGGAAGTCAAACGTCATGTTTCATGCATATTATCAACAACTGAAGGTTTCCATCAAGTCATTCTCGTGCATGACACTACACACCCTACACCAATACAGACCGATAGCCAAGTTCTACATAGATCCTCATTTTATCTATATCATTGCACGTAGAGATGAGAGCAAGGAGGAGCTACAATATTATTACAATCTGGCAGATGAAGACATGGAGTAGATCACGAAGGAATGGATGGAGGAATTTCAGACACTTGTCATTGATGCCAAATTCTATGACTCTGACATTATAGGAAGCCCCTTGGTCACCTGGTTCGAGCATGAAGGACAGTCTAGTGCGAAGAAGAAGAAGAAAAAGGAGGAAGTCCAGAATATAGAGACTGATGAGGAGGAAAACACCTCGGAATAAAATGGATCTGGCTCACTGGGAAGAGGAGACGAAGTAAATGGAGAAGGAGCAGGGGATGCAAGAGAAAAGCGATGAGAATGTGAAGCTACACCACCGAAAGATCCCCTTACTGAAACAGTAACTCTGTAGAAGAGGAAGGTTTCTCCGTAGAAACCTTCAGAAAGAAAGAAGACATGCACTAGAAATCCCCAACTAGAGGCCACACTCACAGAGGATGATATCAGTCTAGTCCACGAAGCCATGGAGGATGCATCGAAGGACATCTTGCAGAGATATGGAGAGAACTAGGAGGATTTGTATGAAAGGGTTGAGAAGGAGCTGAAGGAACTACAACAAGCTATTCAATTGATCCGTGCAATACCTATTGTGCCTTATTCTTCATAGGTTTTAGAATTGAGGGATGAGCCCACCCAATTGAGAATATTAGCAGATGCGACAGAGGATCGACTTCAGAAAATCCAAGAAGAAAAGGAGAAGGCTACGTAAGCCTTGAAACAAGAGAAAGAGGAAGTCTTAGAGAAAATACGAGTTGCACGGTACTCTGTAAATGCCTATGAAAATGAGAAAGATGATTTTTGGGTGATGCTCAAGGAGGAAAAAGAGAAGATATAGAGAGAAAAGGACCAACTTCTCACAGAGCAGACTGTAGTCAAAGAAGCGATGAATAAATCACTTCACTCTGTGTCAGGCTTGGCACGGGAGGAACATGAGTCAGTCGAGGTTCAAGTGATCAAACTCGATGAGACCATCCAATAGCTTCAAACAAGGATAACGGAGTTGGATATTCAAGTAGTACCGAGCACTCTGTAGGAGGTGCGCGGCCAGAGGGAGGAAGCCACTAAGAATGCAGTCGGAAGGATCAGATCCCTCGCTTCATAATGAAAACAAATGAGCGACAGAAGCACGTAGACTTATGAACGCCTAATAGAATATCCAGAGTTAAGGAAATTGTAAGTGCAGTTATAGGAAGCGCAACAGCAGGCACTGTCAGTACATGCGCAGATGAAGCTACTCACTGCGGTAGAAAGAATGAAGAAATATCAAGAACAATGTGTGGTAAAGAAATAGATTAATTCCATCCAAGGTAGGGTAATGGACATGAATGATTTTAGGGGCTAAATTTCGCTCATGGGCTAATTTTCTATGGTTTTTACAAAAACGAGATTCACTATTTTAAAAATGATTCACCCAAATTCTATAGGAAAAAATTATTTTAACTTCAAAATCGCCAAAAGTTTATAAAAACTATATAAAATACTTAGAAATTTGAATATTTTTACAAAAATAATGCCAAACATTTATAATTGACATATGAAGGATTAGTAAGATTCGCCAAGGTTTCTACATTTTAAAATAAATTTCCATCCTTAAAATCAGCCCTGGTAATGTAAGTCACGTAGAAGCTACAACCTGTGTAGGATGAAGCCTGCAAGGTGTTCGAATAAATTGAGGGGCAAGGCTCGCAACTAGACCAAGTGGTTGCAACAATGGAACCACGCCTGGAAAGTCCTGTTACAAAGCATATGATCCAAGAGCTCATTGAGCAGGAGGCTCAGGCGAAGAAGAAAATCAATGTCGCTCGAGGATTTCAAAGCAGAGTTTCCCAGACCTGAGTGACTCGAGACGAGTCACAGGTGAGTGTTGGGGGCCTGTTGGCCCTCAACCAAGTTTTAAGAAAATGTTGGTCAGGTTTGACCACTTTTTGGACTTTGACAGGCTATTCGAAGATAGAGCACCTAGGAAGAGCTGAGATTGTGGATCTCACATGTTTTGTGGGCTTTGTGGACCTAGCAAGGGGTTCCTTATAGTTTTTTTAATGGTTTATGGGATGTTGTCNAAATTATTTTAACTTCAAAATCGCCAAAAGTTTATAAAAACTATATAAAATACTTAGAAATTTGAATATTTTTACAAAAATAATGCTAAACATTTATAATTGACATATGAAGGATTAGTAAGATTCGCCAAGGTTTCTACATTTTAAAATAAATTTCCATCCTTAAAATCAGCCCTGGTAATGTAAGTCGCGCAGAAGCTACAACCTGTGTAGGATGAAGCCTGCAAGGTGTTCGAATAAATTGAGGGGCAAGGCTCGCAACTAGACCAAGTGGTTGCAATAATGGAACCACGCCTGGAAAGTCCTGTTACAAAGCATATGATCCAAGAGCTCATTGAGCAGGAGGCTCAGGCGAAGAAGAAAATCAATGTCGCTCGAGGCTTTCAAAGCAGAGTTTCCCAGACCTGAGTGACTCGGGACGAGTCACAGGTGAGTGTTGGGGGCCTGTTGGCCCTCGACCAAGTTTTAAGGAAATGTTGGTCAGGTTTGACCACTTTTTGGACTTTGACAGGCTAGTCGAAGATAGAGCACCTAGGAAGAGCTGAGATTGTGGATCTCACATGTTTTGTGGGCTTTGTGGACCTAGCAAGGGGTTCCTTATAGTTTTTTTAATGGTTTATGGGATGTTGTCCCACGGGTTTACCCATGATTAGGCCTTATTGTAAAAGTATAAATAAGTATTAATGTAATGTAGAAAAGGGAGACTTATAAAACAAAGTCTAAGTAGCTAAGTGCAAGTAGTTTTGAGTTTCTATGTGCAACAAAATGTGTATGTAAGGCTCTGTTCTCGATAGAGGAGTTGGCTCTGTGCCTTGACCTAATTTTGG
This sequence comes from Picea glauca, assembly GCA_000966675.3. NCBI lineage: Eukaryota > Viridiplantae > Streptophyta > Pinopsida > Pinales > Pinaceae > Picea > Picea glauca. Next base: position 2,099 of record JZKD02S0714939.1, on the reverse strand, counting down.
GAAGGAGGATCGAGGATGGTTTTAAGGATGGAAATTTGTTTTAAAATGTAGAAACTGTGGCGAATCTTACTAATCCTTCATATGCCAACTATAAATGTTTGGTGATATTTTTGTAAAAATATTCAAATTTATAAGGATTTTATATATTTTTTATAATTTTTTGGTGATTTTTAAGGTAAAATAATTTTATCCTATAGAATTTGGGTGAATCATTTTTAAAAAAGCGAATCTCATTTTTTTTAAAACCATGGAAATTAGCCCATGAGCGAAATTTAGCCCTTAAAATCATCCATGAGGAGGATCTGGTGCTCAATGCACAGATATCCTATCCTATGCGAAGCTCGGGTCTGTGGCTTAGTGCACAGGAGCAAATGAATGTAAGATATTAAATAATAATAAAGAAGATGAAGAAGTTGGTGGACATAGCCCCACACTGGGGTGAACCACATATATCTTGTGTCCTCTGGTTTCTTTGTGTTGTGTTGTTTATATTATGAATCTGCTTTTCTTATTATGTATGTTATATAGATCCATAAGATGCTTAGTGCTTTACATGTGTTAAGGACAAATGAATGTTAGATCTAACTCTGTGCTATGTGCTAAGTGGTTGAAGTGATTAATCTCTATTGTTACTGCGCCGATCTATCTTAGGGTTTATTCTGCGATGTTAATGAAGTTAATGAACTAATGCATATCGTCTTCTAAGTGTTATTAAAGTACTTTGTGAAGTGTTATAATGACATATCTCTGTCCCATCTTGGTTACATACACCTGATTCTTCTAACCCTCCCCCACCTCTACCTTGAGTGTGACTTCGCCTGCTTCGCAGGTGGTTGTCGAAAGGGTCAGTACTGAGAAAGATACATGTGATTGTGATATTTTATGCATATTATTTCTCAGTATTTGTTTTCATGTCTTATACTGGATATTGTATGGTTTCTTCTCTGTGTTGATGTGAAATATATGTATCAAAACTCATCTTTATCAGATGCTCTATTGCATGTAGTTTGAGTTGTACTTCTACTATAATTTCCTTAAGATTCATCCTCATTAGATTCCTTGAGGGATTATTGTTTTCTCTATAATTTGTTGTCTAAAAACATATCTATTTGGCTTAGAATATTACTTTATATCTTGACTCTATTCATTCATTTCTTAAATTTACCAAGTATCCAACAAGATTTTCATTGACTTCCAACTTGAATGACCCCATAGCCCAATGTACTTTTTGTCCATATTGCCACCAACCCTTTCAATGATTGATTTGAAGAGAGAGATCCATCTCTGGTTGGAAGGGATAGATTCTATCCCCAAGTTGGTTTTGAGGTTACTCTTGTGCCTATTTCCTTTCATCTAAGGAAATTACAGATATATAACATAATGTATGCTTTCCTTTAGTGTGATCTTATGGTTCCAGTATTTTCACTTCAGATCAACAGTTGACGACGGTTCGTGACTTTGCATAAACTTACATGTTATAGGTTCCTTTTCACTGGATTGGTCAATGCCATATTTTTCCACCATTGTACCTACCTATTGTTATCGGACTAATCAGTAGGTGTGGACACTAACTGATCTCCCTAGATCCACCTGGATCTAGAACAAAACATGACAAGACATGACTCTTTCCCTAAGTTTTGACCATTGAATTAACTAGGAGGAAGAAACAAGTAACATACCTTATTATCACTTCCTAGGGTCTTTGTTGCTCCTACTTCACTCCAGTTCTCTTGTGAAGTCCAGACCAAGACAACTCAAACCAACCAAAGTGAATATAGCACAATATATTCAATAGTTAACCTATGTGTATGATCAAGGAATTACATAATAAAGTGAGATTAGCTTTATGGGAAAGGGACATGCCACTGTATCATATTAATGGAAAGTAAAGATTACAACCTGAGACTTGATGTCGCAAACTTTCTTTCGATGGTTCTTGGTTCCGACACACACACTTTCTCAATCCTTGCATGAAGAAGATCAAATCCTCTTAATAGACTTGCTAGAGTCTCCAAGCTGTTGCTCAATGATGAGTCCTTCACACAATTCTTTCACCAATTCTCCAATGAATCTTGCTTAACCTTTTCCATGAGAATTCC
>JZKD02S0714917.1:0-12172 GCA_000966675.3 Picea glauca | reverse complement strand
ATATATATATATATAATCTAATTGGGAAGGACCATAGGCCTTAAGGGTTATAACCAACAGTCTGATACCATATTTCATAACCCAAATTATTATAAATATAAATACATAAATTAGACACAATAACTTGCAAACCTGGATCTAAGAAAATTAGAAAGGAGTATGTGGTGAGTATATTACCAGAAAGCTGATGGAATCCACTTACCGATCACACCCAATCATTGATCCCACATGATACAACAGAGTGTAGTGAATGACTCTCCTCCCAACCAAAACCTCAATTATCAATAATGAGAGCCCCCTAGCCCTCAATCCTCTACTGTGCTATCTCTTCTTAGCCTTGTCCTCAAATTTCCCAAGCAAAATTAGATACCCTTTTATCCTTATTCTTCGTCCTTATATAGAATCTAGAATGGTAAATAACCCAATCCTTAGGGTCCATTATTTAATTACTTATTATATTATAGGTTTTTTCCATAATTTATTGATACTTATTTTACTATCTTTGTTTATTACCCCAAATATTTATTTTTAAGTACTTATTATGATCCCTTTTTTTTCAGAATATTGTACTCGTTTCACCATAGATAATGCTACACAATTGTCACCCAATCATAGGCACAAATCCACTCGAGATCACCTAAACCTTTACTAGATATGATTTTGGGAATCCATATTAGAACCAATAGATAAACAAAGAGAGTGCACCTTCTCCAAGGTAGCGCATAAGTAAGAGTACCAAAAAGGGTTGAACAAGAGTGTGTTGCACCACTGTATCTTTTTTTGCTCCTCTTCCAGACTTGCGCACTACTTTTGCCTCTACTCCACTTCTAATATTTTCACACCAACTAAGTGAGTGTGTTTTTTTCCAAATGAGCTAAAGTGCCTTCTATTTCTACTAATTTGGCTAGGTTAACAAGTGTCTCTTCAAGCAAGGTCAACCTGTCCTTTTCTGCATATAATACTTCAATATTACTTATTTTTTTTATCCAAATTTTCTTCCAGGGTTTTCACACATATGTTTAGGTTTTCTCTTGCTTTTGGAATATTCTATTTGTTGGATTACTGGGGGGAGGGTTGAATCAATAATAGAGAAATGTATTCCTTTCTAACCATAATACGTAAGTGTTATATCAATGTAGCATTATCATCCAATAGTTTCATAGTAAATAAACAATGAACAAATGAGAAATCATACACATACACAGTACACCATTGTTTTTACGTGGAAACCCAAAGCAGGAGAAAACCACATAATGATTTTTCTTATATGTATTTAAGAATTACATTCATTGGAAGTGACAACTTACTTTATTTTTTAGCTGTAGTTGGAAGGAGGCTCCAACTCCCTAGTTTCTCAGGATACAACTTGAGGGAAGCTCCAACTCCCCAATTCTTTGGATACGACCATAAGGACGCTACAACCCCCTATGTTCTTTGGCTACAAGCAGAAGGTGTCTAAAACCACCTGTTCTTTCCCTGTCCAATCGCCATGTCATAGAAGTACAATAATGGAACCACTGTCACACTATCATTGTGATATATAATATTGTAAAATTGTACCAGTCAACTTGCACCAAACAACCTATAACCACCTGTACCAAACAACTTGTAATCAACATATACCATAAACAAATGCATCAACCATGCACCAACCTGTACCTCAACCTGTACCATCAATGAGTGTATCAAAAGTGCACCAAATATGTACCAATAATGCATCAAATACACATAAACTATGACTCATCAAGATGTACCAACATCATCAACTATACACCTCATGTATGTCCCAACTCATCAACTACTTGTCTCAACCATGTACCCAACATGTACCTCAACCAAAATACCTCATTAATTTCATCATCCAGATATGATTTGTAACTCTGTAATAGACCTTGTGTATATGATCACATACCTGTAAACCTTCCTTAACAACAAGAGACTATCATTTTCATCAAGATTTACTTTAGTCTCACATGAATAATTTTGGATTAGTTAACAACTCTAACTTGAAATAATCATAACTATGTACCTGTAATGAATGAGGATATGAAAATAGTACACATTGTTCTTTAGTTTCATTTATGCAATTCCTCAGTGTTTCACTACTTGGAACCTCTCAGAAAAGGAGTTATAGAAAAAAATGGCATACCTTGTTGAATTCTGGCTTATTCTAGAGAGCGAGATTGTAAAGAGTGCCCCACACGAAATATTTGTTGTATGGATCTTAAAATAGTACATATAATACTACATACTGTACTATAACCAATACATTTAGTCTTACAAAATTTGGATATTTTATGAAGAATTTATGATGTTTTTACCCAAAACACTAGTTTTAGACTAGTTTCAGGACTAGCCACAAACCCTATTTTCCACAGAGTGTAACTCCAAAAATATAAAGACCCACAAGCTAAATTTTTTATCACAACTACTTGGATATGTTTCCTCAATGGCCTCCAGATTTCTCAGTCTGAATCATTCTATAAAAAAATTTATTACGAAAATGGTGAGATGACCTATAAATAACACACCTTAGAAATCATCATCAAAAGAATTTATCCTCCCTTGAATTTCGGCCTTCTTTACTTCACCTTCCCTCTGAAATTCGCCTTAGATATCCTTTGGTTAACTCAGTCACTTGTAGATATTGAATATTCTCAAGTGTAATGAAATGAGAGACCCTTTCCTCTTATTTATACTTTTATGTAGCTTCCTCAAGGGGTTAGCTTCTAACCATCTTAAACCACTTTCCTTATTTTAGGTCTAACCCACTTTTAACCACTTGTCCACTTAGTAATTTCTCCATTAAATTCATTATTTAAATAATTTCTTTTGTATCCACTTTGACTTATACTACATTCATTACTTCACTTTATTATTTAAATAAATTCTTCTTTGCAACCACTTTGACTACTTTGACATTTTGGGGCTTCTAGATGGCTCATGAGGGTTCTCCAACTTCACACAGACATAACTCTCTAACTGTGAGGATTTATGTGACGTGCCACATACCACCATAAATGACATGACATGTACTATCAATCTATAATAGTCTTATCTTCAAACATATTAAAACTCATACCATTATACATAAAACAAACTTGGGTCCATTACCCAAACCTTTGTGCTACTAGAATTCTCTATTAGACTTTCTTAAAGGGTTGACATCAATGAAAACCAACCCAAATAATCAACAATCTCCCCATTTTTTCATTGATGGAAACAATCTGATGCAATACTTAAGTCATATCACTCATGCTGCCCCTATGACCATCGCTCCCCCTGGAAGCATACCTCTTTTCTCTTTCTCCAAGAATTTACCTTTGCATCTGATAAATCTCTCCCCCTTTTTCATCAATGGAATGCATCTTTCCATTTGGGGTTGCTCCCTCTAATTGAAATCTTCTTGAAACTGATCTCCCAACCTGAACTGTCCTCTTTATGGTGTTTCCTTGTGTAACTCTAAGACATATAAGATAAGAATTAAAAAGCATTCATTTTGGAGTAGAAATTACTCTGAGTCTCTAGTGAAGATACTCAAAGGATTCTCGTGGAAGTGGTTTTATAAAGATGCCTTCCACGTGTTCTTTTGTTCCCACATATTCAACTCTAATAATTTTCTCTGCAACCTATTCCCATAGAAAGTGATACTTGATTGGAATGTGCTTCGTCTCGGAGTGCATCACCAGTTTCTTTGAGATACTGATGGTGCTTGTATTATCACAATAGATTGGAATGGGCTCATCATACTCACCCTGTATATTTTTCAGAGTTTTTTTCATCCATATAACTTGATTAAAACATACTACTATTTCAATATACTTTGCTTCGACTGTATATAAAGATACTGATGATTGTTTCTTGCTTAGACAAGATACTAAACACTCACCCAAGTAGAATGTTTCTCCATTGGTGCTTCGTCGATCATTAATGCAACCTGCCCAATCTTCTTCTATGTAGGCAATAAGTAATAGATCCTTTCCTTTTGGATACCATAATCCAAAATCTTTTGTTCCTTTGAGGTATATGAAAATCCTCTTCACTACTAATACATGTGATTCCTTTGGTGTTGCTTGAAATCGTGCCACCTATCCAACTACCTGCATTACATCTGGTCTGGATGTTGTCACATATAGTAAGCTACCAATCACTGACCTATATTTCCTCTGGTCTGTAGACTCTGAATCATCACTTTTCTCAACATGCAATTGCTTTGCATAGGAGTGGTAATTGGTTTGGAATCTTCCAGTCTAAACCCATTTAGCATTTATTTGATATACTTAGTTTGAGAAATAAAAATTCCTCAGTTTCTTTGACATATCTGAAGACCCAGAAAGAATGATAGTTCTCCAAGTAATGACATTTCAAATTCATTTTTCATATCCTTTGAAACTTTCTGKCTTTAACTRTCATTAATACTTCCAAAAATAATATCATCAACATAAACTTCAATTAATAAAATACCATCTTGAGTTACCTTGATGTAGAGGTTGTTGTCTGCACTTCCTTTTATGAACCTTGCCTRCTGTAGACATTTATCCARTCTAGAGTACCATGCTCTAGKAGCTTGTTTTAGACCATACAAGGCCTTCTTCAATTTACACACATAATCTAYGTTCTCTGAAAACTGAAATCCTTATGGTTGTTCAATGTAGACTTCTTCTTCAAGTTCCTCGTTCAAAAAATATGATTTCACRTCCATATTATACACTTTAATATTCTTGGACCATGCATAAGCTAAGAGAAATTGGATTGCTTCCATTCTGGAAACTAGGGAAATGTCTCTTCAAAGTYGATTCCTTCAACCTGTGCATATCCTTTACATACCAATATARCTTTGTTCCTTGTAACATGTCAATATTCATTCAATTTATTTATGAAAACCCACTTGGTTCCAATTACATTCWTATTCATTGGTCTTGGAACCAATTGCCAASTGTCATTCTTATCTATTTGATYCAATTCTTCATCCATKGCCTTATTCCATAATTCATCCTTGCTATCCTCTTCAAAACTRTTTGGTTCAATTGTAGATAGTGCTAGGTGCATTTGTTTTGGGGAATGACTTCTTCTTCTAGTCTCAACTCCTACATMTTTGTTTCCGATAATCTGATATGAAGGATGATTCTTCTGTACTCRTTTTCTAGGTGTCTTTGGAGGCACTTGCTRAACTTCATCTTCTACTTCTGTCTGATCTTCTTCATGTTTTGCTTCTTCTTCGTAAAGTTGTTCCACTGACTCATTTTCTTCTTCTTTTAATTCTCATCCACATGTTTCATCAATTTCTATATTGATGCTTTCCACAAATTTGTTCAACCTCATATTGTAACACTTGTATGATTTCCTTGTACTTGAGTAACCAACAACTACTCCTTTGTCCACATGAMAATCAACTTTCCCATTCTTCCATCTTCTCTTTTGATGTAGCATTTTCTTCCAAAAACTATGAAGTGCTTCACATTTGCTGGTCTTMTTTTCCATATCTYGTAGGGAGTTTTKTCATTGTTGTTTCTGAGCATTACTCTATTTTGAATGTGAGCTGTTGTATGCACTGCATGTGTCCAAAATATATMTGTCAATTTGGAATCCATTAGCATTGTTTTAGCCATTTYCTGTATAGTTATCATCCATTATGATAATGTTCCTTTCTCTCTGAACYACTCTCTGAACCAATATATGAATCCATGCTCTCGTCTATTGTCATATATCTGTCCAAAACTGCTAAGTGTTATTATGAATCSATCTCTGTCCATACCGTCCAAGAATMTACTACACAACTGTCCATAATGCTAACCCATTTATCACTATACTATCATGAAGTCTTGATTAATCTATCAAACTATACTTCTTCTAACTGACTTCTCTRGATCTATCTTCTCATAGTCTTGAAACTGCTCGAAGGATGGTTSTTTGGTTTKCCACAACTATCRCATAAACTCCCCTTATCTAATATTCATATTACTTGGGAGTCTCTAAGTTGGATGGCTCAGAACAATTCCTTCTCTAATGTGTATTCATCATCATCTTCATTGGTATAATCATCATTTCTTTGAGCTCTCACTTATTTATTTCTGTATGTGGATTCATCTTTCACTACAATACCTGAAAGTACAATCTCTTGAACTTGTTCCTTATTTACCTATCCTTCTTTTCTTTCAATTATTTTCCAAACCTTTCTGTATCTAACATCTTTCTTTTTCTTTGTAGAATTTTCTTCATATTGTTTTATTGCCAATCTTGTAATCTTTGGTACCTATTCTTTGTTCACTTGTTCTTCGTGTTTTCTTATCCATACTTTCTTATATATGATATTGGTGTTCACTTGCATGGAAGTATCGATAATTCTTCTACAATCACTAGCTATGTGTCCATAGTTATGACATTTGTAACATTCAATGTTATGTGGGGCCACATAGACATTTCTTCCTTGAACATTTCTTTTATAATCCATGCAATATGCAACCTTATGTCCAAAATTAGTACAATAAAAATAATGACCATAAAATAAATTTTCATACTTGGGAGTGAATGATATTATTTGTGGTGTAGTCCTTTTGAATTTCTTCCTTGACTGATCATGATCATGATTGAAGCTTCTTTGTGGCTTTAACATGGATGATATTATTGAATATGTATCTTTAATAGTTTTCTTAGATTCTGGTTGACCATGGTTCCTTCCTTTGAGTACTTCTGTATAACTCTTTCTATTTTCTTCATTCTTCTTTTCTAGTAACCTATAGTTCTTCTCTTCATTCTCTATAACTGATGTGCATGTTTCTGTCTCTTCAATGTTCTTGTTGAGCTTGAATATTTTTGTTCTCAATGTGACAACTTCTTCTTCAAGATTCTCAACCTCTTCTTCTTTCTTCATTATCTGAGACTTCATGACTTGTTCTATTCTTTTCACTTCTTCAAGATGGATTTTTAATGTGATTATTTCTTCTTGAAGTCCTTTCTCTTCTTGACCAAACTCTGTCTCAAGCTGGTTTAGATCATTAGTTCTTTCCTTAAGATGATCTGTCAATATCTTCTCTCTCATTTCTTCTTCTTCTTTCTGTGCTACTTCTTTTGATATTTAAGATTTTATTTGATCTTTCCAGCATCTTCTATCTAAGTTCTTAAGTTCTTGATGACGTGTTGGTATTATTAAAAAATGTGAACACTTTCCTTTTGTTTCATTAATTATTTCTTGAGTGACTTATTTTCTTCTCTTTCTTTTATTTGTTTATCTAAAGAACTAATCAATTCTTCTGCATAATTGTCTTCTTTTTCAAATAATATTTCTATCTCATTTCCTTCATGGAATTCTATTTCAAGATGTCCGCGTTTTTCACAATTAAAGAAAAACAACATACCTCTATTGATTATGTACTCTTCATATTCTGAATCCATTTGACATGGTGAATATATTTCTTCTTGATTTGTACCTACATCTTCTTTGGCACTTTTTGAATCTGCGATGGGTGAAGAATATATGTCATGTAACTTATCCCAAATTTCTTTGGCTAATGAAAATTTACCAACATTTTCTCTTACCAGATTAGGTAATCGTTCCTAGATGAAATCCATTGTTGTTTTGTTATTGTTCTTCAATTCCTTCTTTTCTGCAGTCTTTGCCCTTTTTGAACAATAATATCCTATAAAAACTGATAGGCAAATATAATGCCCGTGTGCCTGTAAAAATACTTTCATGCTTCTGCTCCATATCTCATACTTTAACCCATTCTGACCATTAAACAATGGTACTCCATTCTCAGAATAATCCATGATCTCCTTCCAGTGGTTAAACTATTTCCTGAAGGAACCACGCTCTGATACCAATTATTGGATTACTGAGAGGTGGGGTGAATCACTAATAGATAAATTTATTCCTTTTTAACCATAAAATGAAAGTGTTATATCAGTGTAGAATTAACATCCAATAGTTTCATAGTAAATAAAAAATGAACAAATGAGTAATCATACACATACACAGTACACTAGTGTTTTTATGTGGAAACCCAAAATGGGAGAAAACCACATAACACTTTTTCTTATATGTATTTAAGAATTACATTCATTGGAAGCATCAAATTCCTTTGTTTTCCAGATTCTCCAACCCCCTAGTTTCTCAGGCTACAATCTGAGGGAAGTTCCAACTCCCCAATTCTTTGGCTACAACCAAAAGGAGGATACAACCCCATATGTTCTTTGGGTACAAACGAAAAGTGGCTACAACCACATGTCCTTTACCCTTCCAACCTCCCTATCATAGAAGTATAATGATGGAACCACTATCACACCATCACTATGAGATATACTGTTGTAAACCTGTACCAATCAAACTGCACCAAACAACCTGTAACAACCTGTAATCAACCCGTACCATAAAAAAATGCATCAAGCATGCACCAAATTGTACCTCAACTTGTACCATCATCGAGTGCATCAACCATGCACCAAATATGTACCAATCATGAATCAAATACACATAAAATATGACTCATCAAGATGTACCAACATCATCAACTATACACCTCATGTATGTGCCAACTCATCATCTGCTTGTCTCAACCATGTACCCAACATGTACCTCAACCAAAAGCCCTCATTAATTTTATCATCAAAATCTGATGTGTAACTCTGTAATAGACCTGGTGTATATGATCACATACCTGCAAACCTTCCTTAACAACAAGAGACTAGCATTTTCATCAAACTTTACTTTAGTCTCACATGACTAATTTTGGATTAGTCAACAACCCTAACTTGAAATAATCATAGCTATGTACCTGTAATGAATAAGGATATGAAAATAGTATACAATTTTATTCAGTGTATTTTATAAAATTCCTCCAGGTATCACTACTTGGAACCTCTTAGAACATGAGTTATAGACAAAATTGAATACCTTGTTTAATTTTGGTTTATTCTAGAGAGCGGACTTGTAGAGCCCGCCCCACACATAATATTTGTTGTATGGATCTGAAAATGGTACACATAATACTACAGAATGTACTCTAACCAATAAATTTTGTCTTACTAAATTTGTATATCTTATGAATAAGTTATGACATTTTTACCCAAAACCCTTGTTTTAGACTAGTTTCGGGACTAGCCACAAACCCTATTTTCCACAGAGTGTAACACCCAAAATACAATGACCCACAAGACACATTTTTTATCACAGTTACTTGGATATGTTTCCTCAATGGCCTCTATATTTCGCAGTCTGAATCATTCTAGAAAAACTTTATTGCGAAAATGGTGAGATGACCTATAAATAACATACCTTAGAAAGCATCATCAAAAGAATTTATCCTCCCTTGAATTTCAACCTTCTTTACTTCACCTTCCCTCTGAAATTTTCCTTAAATATCCTTTGGTTACCTCAGTCACTTCTAGATATTTAATATTATCAAGTGTAATGAAATGAGAGACCTTACATCTTATTTATACTTTTATGTATCTTCCTCAAGGGGTTACCTTCTAAGTATGTTAAACCACTTTCCTTATTTTAGGGATAACCCACTTCTAACTGCTTGTCCACCCAGTAATTTCTCCATTAAATTTATTATTTAAATAATTTATTTTGTATCCACTTTGACTTATAGTACACAGACCACTTCACTTTATTATTTAAATAATTTCTTCTTTGCAACCACTTTGACTACTTTGACCTTTTGGGGCTTCTAGATGACTCATGAGGGTTCTCCAACTTCACATGGCCATAACTCTGTAATTGTGAGGATTTATGTGACGTTCCACATACCATCGGAAATAACATGACATGTACTATCCATATAGAATAGTAGTACCTTCAAATATATTAAAACACATGCCATTATACATCAAACAAAGTTGGTTCCATTACCCAAACCTTTGTGCTACTAGAATTCGCTACCAGACTTTCTTCAAGGGTTGACATCAATGAAAATCAACCCAAATAATCAACACTATTATAGTAAAAGGTTTATCCATGGAGGTTAATACCTCCCACAACTACCAAAACATCAACACTCCCTCTTATCTAGGGAGGTATTTAACCATGGTATTCCCTTCTAGCCTTCATATCATTGCTTTCTATTCCATGATCCTCTCATCATGGTTATGCATAACATGCTACTGGTATCATCATTACGTCACACATGGCTACACCCATGTGGGCCTATCAATATTTTCTAGGGGCCACAAGCTGCTAGAGAACACTGGAGCTACACCTCATAGTGTGTGTCACCATCATCATCATGGGATACAACTGCATGACGTGCTCACCCATGGATACACCCATGCCATGAGTATCATCATTACTTTCATCATTATCCATCCATATCACATGGCATGGGAAATACCTACATAGTCTTGAAGACCGATAGCATCACCAAATCTACACATGCTATCTCATGATCACCTAGATCATATTATGAGAAACACCATCACAATAGTACAGGTTCTCGACTATGCCACTAACGTACCATATTATCTCACTGGTGTAGAAACAACTTGGCATACCAGACCTTCTCACTCAAGCAGCCTAGATTTTGGAATAAATACTACAACTTGTGATGAATCCTACAACTCGACACAAGGCCTACAACTCAACATGAATCCTACAACTCAATATGAAGCCTACAACTCGACACAAGGCTTACAACTAGACATGAAGACTACAACTTGGCATGAAGCCTACAACTAAGAATAAGTCCTACAACTCAAAATGAAGCCTAAAACTTGAAATGAATCCTACAACTCGACACAAGTCCTACAACTTGGCACAAAGCCTACAACTCAACACAAAGGCCTATAACTCATCACAAAGTTTACAACTTTTCATGAAGCCTACAATATCCTTTGTTTCAAATTCTTCCATCAACTCCCTCTAACTGAGATAATCCATGCTCCCATATGTTGCATGCCCCTATGCACCCTACAAAGTATCATGAAACCTTGCTTCTTCCTGATCATTGAATCCCTCCAAAGTTTGAATCCCTCTGAGTCCTTTCAAGTATTTATTTTCTATGGTAACCTTCCTGGTATATATAGGATAAATTTCCTAAAACAGGAACAAAAAGAGAAAAAGTATTTCCAGTATAATAGAATTTTATATAATAACCTATCAATTTCATGGTAATTAATTATAGAATTACCAATGATCTAGGTGGATATTGGTGGCCACCCACCTATTCCACTTGGACCCACACCATTGTTTCTTTCAGTTTTTCAGTTTCCTTAATTGTAGCACAATTTACTATTTTTAGTAGTTCTTCGGGTCCTGAACTTCCGAAGCTGTTTTGAGGCCCTAAACAACGTTTTTTGGGCGTGAATGCTTTGGCGAATATGAGTTCATTCCAAACTCAATATTTGATGTCAACAGTGTATTCCTCGGATAGATCTTTCTAACAATGTATCATGTGCGTCAAATGAAGATAGTATGCCAAAGTTACGACCTCGAGAAATTGATGTACCAATTTACCCCAATAGGGCCCATATTCTGGCGTTTCATCTTCTAGGGTTAGTTTTTTGGATGTTTATTGTTTTCCATTGTTTCTCAATAATATATAGGCCTTCAAGCCTCATTGTAATAGGGAGTTCAAAGGCCAGTAACTGCCACATCGCTTCTCAGAGATAAGCTACCAGCGCCCTAGCTAGTTTATTTCCATTCTGTCTGTAAGCATTTTTCAGTCATTTGTTATTAATGAAATGAAGTCTTATTTCCACTGCATCTCCACGTTTATGTGTATTTCTATATTTCATTGTGTTCCTACATAAATCTGGATCAGTGGTATCAGAGCAGTTTGCTTGTTCTCGATCTTTCTTTGCATGTCCCCAATGAGGTCGGGGTATAAGGAGTCGGGGCTCGATTTGGTTGAACCTTTACAAGATTAGCCTCACAAACCCCGATGACCACCCATGGGGGAAGAAAATAAAGATGAGGGAGTAGGATATCCTATCAAAATGTTGCTCGAGGAGGCCCTCAAGAAACAAAGGAATGTGATGATGGAGAACTTTGTCTAGATTCTTCAATGGATTCCCACTAGCAGCGCATCGACATCCAATAGCCCCTCTGGAGGCACAACCCCTTTTAAGGTACAAGTAAAATTTGACATTGCCATATTTGAGGGCCAAATATATGCATATTCCATAGATAGATGGTTGAATCTGTTAGAAGGATATTTCTTAGTTCATGAATTTT
>JZKD02S0714873.1:0-15104 GCA_000966675.3 Picea glauca | reverse complement strand
TTTTGTATAGGAGCACTAGATCACCCTTAGAGAAAATGCATGGCTTGAAATTCTTGTCATATTGGGCTTTGACAATTTTTTTCTGAGCTTCAATAACCAAGGTGGAATCATAAAGGGTTTCATCTAGTTGCATCAGGTACAATAGACATTCCTCTTCATTAGATGTGTTTGGAAGAAGTTCAACGACTAGTTTCAAAGATGGTATCTCAAATTCAATCGACATAACAACTTTGATACCATAAACTAATTGGAAAGGTTTGAACCCAGTGGCAGACTTGATGGATGTCTGGTAGGCCAACAATGCTAAAAACAACAGTGTGTGCCAACTTGTCTTGTGAATTCCTATCATCCATCGAAGCATAGTAATGAGAACTTTGTTTATTGCTTCAACCTAGCCATTGGCCTATGGGTAATAGGGGGTTGCGTTTTGATGCTGAAGACCCAACTTTTTAGTAAGCTAGGACATCATGAAATTTCAAAAAAGGCTACCATGATCAGTAATGATAGCTTGGGGTACACCAAACCGAGTAATGATATGATTGAATATGAACAATGCTTCATTTTTCTTTGTGTTATCGAATGTAGGCATCGCCTTGAACCATTTAGTGAAGTAATCCACAACTACTATGATGTATCCATGCCCCCCTACCAAGTGAGGGTTACATGTCATGAAGTCAATGCCCCATTTTATGAAGGGACCAACAAAAACTATAGGGTGTAAAAGAGCGGGATGAGATATTATCTTCTTATTATATGTTTGACAAGCATGGAATTTCTAGACAGCGGTAATATAGTCTTTAAACAAAGAAGGCCAGAAGTACCCTGCTCGTAAGATATTTTGGGCAGTGGCATACCTATACATATGACCACAACATGCTCCAGAGTGGAAGTCATTCAAAGCCTTCTCAGACTCATCGTAGGTGATACATCGTCGAAAAATAGATTCAACACCATGGCAATAAAGAGTGTCTCTGAGAATTATGTATTGAGGAGATTGATACCGTATACAATGATGGTATGTACTAGACAGGTCAGGTCGGAAAGTTTGAGTCTGGAGATAAATGATAATATCTTTTTACCAAATGTCATCAAAACTGATAAAAAAAATAGATTCATCAGGTAAGGAATTCTCTGCCACATTTTTTGTATTAGTCGAGGGAAGGTCACATATCAATTTGGAAAATACCAAATATTTCTTAGACTTAGTGAGTTCAAAATCTAAGTCGAACTCCTGGAGAATCACTATCCATTTGGAGTACTTTCCCCCTAGAAATTGGCACATAAGAATATGTTGCATAGGGTTGCAATCGGAAATGATAGCGGTATTGTGTAATAGGATATAATTAAAAAAATGTTGGACAACTTGAATAGCTGCCAAGGCAAGTTTCTCGACATGTAGGTGTTTGGCTTCGGTGGTCGTGAAAGTTCGAAGCAAATAGTAAATTACATTTTCATCGTGCGAATCATCTTCTTGGACTAAAACCATGGCGATGGTAGAGTTCGAAGCAATGCGGTAGAGGAAATAGTCTCAACTACAATCGGGTGGAAAAATCAGTGGCGTACATGTTAAGGCAAGTTTTAAAGCTTCAAAGGTTTTATTGGTGGTATTGTCCCATACAAACTCGTAACCTTTCTCAACAATCGAGTAAAACCTATTTTAACTCGGCGTAATTTGGGATGAATCGACGGAAAAGGGTTTGCCTTCCCTTGCAAACTTTGAAGTTGGTGTAGTATGGAAGGAGGAGGTAGATTAACCATAGCCTCAACCTTCAAAGGGTCTATCCTAATTCCATGAAGTGACACATTAAAACCTAGAAGTCGGTCGAACTCCACACAAAGAACACATTTGTGTGGGTTCAAACATATAAGATAGTAATGCCAATGAAGGAAAATGGCTCGAAGATGGTTTGGGTGATCTCGACAGTGCATTGAATGCGTCAGTAGATCATTGAGATACGGTTGTACGATGTGCTTGATATTGTGAAAAGCATAAAACATGGCACGTTCAAAATTCAGACCAACGTTCTTCCAACCGAAAGACAGTTTCCAGTAGGCAAAAGTACCCCAAGGACAAATGAAAGAAGTCTTGTGTTGATCTGCGAGAAAAATATTAATCTGATTATAGCCAGAGAAACCATTCATTAAGAAAAATATTTCCCTCCTGGCGCAATCGTCGATGATCTGGTCAATGAAGAGGGTTGGATAATTATCTCTAGGACAAGATTTATTGATATCCCTATAATCTACACATACACAAATCATTCCTTGTTTCTTATTGACCGGAACGAGATTAGAAACCGAATCGGTTAAAGCCACAGGATAGAAAAATTTGTCCTTAAGAAGTTTTTAACTTCGAGCTTGATAGCAGCGACATTACGAGGGTTGACTAGAAAAAGTCTCTTCCATACAGGTTTAGCTTCCAGGTAGGTCTTAATTTCATGCACAACGATATCTAGGTCAATACCCGACATCTCTTCGTAGCTACAAGCGAAAAAGTCACAGAATTCTTGAAAAATGGCTTTATAAGTGACGACCTCATCGACGAAACATGAGGCTCCGATGTGAACATTTTCAACGACTCCAGTTTTAATGGATATGTCAAGAGGAAAAATGGGTGAGATATTACTCAGGTTCCCTTCATATAGCATGTCGTAGGATGACTCAGGAACAAAGGAAATGACAACAATGGTCAACGGAGTCGAAATCCATTGGTAACTCTCTATGGTGTGTTGTTCTAGGAAGAGAATGGAAATATGATGTCCATATTCCCATGGGGTGTCTTCCATGGACATAACTAACATGATCATCTCATCCATTGGAAACATGACATGAAACAGATCAGGAGATGAATCACATAGAGAGGGACTAGAAGGGGTTGTCGATTCAATGGGTTGATAAGAAGATTCAACTGGATTTAAGGGAATTTGTTCACCATAGCGAAGATAATGATCGGGATTAGGTACAATCCATGGGTCATGAGACATGGGAGTTTTGTGGGAAACAATGGAAATCATATTAACTGAGGTGACAAAAAGAGGGGGAACATCGAATGGTGGTATTGGGAATGTTCCCATCAAGGTTGAATCTTTTAGAGGACTCACATCGACATTGTCGTACCCAGGAAGTATCTTGGAGATAAAGGCTACGTTGCTAGTATGGGAATTGGAATTGAAAAAGGGAAGTTGGTCAACCATAATGAATTTTTCTTGATGTGGGAAACGTAACACACGGAAAAGGGTAGACACGATGGCAAGCCTGGAATAAATCCAACTACATCCAAGTAAGATATTATAGTTAAGAGGTGAATCAAAGACCTTGGCCTCGATGTTGACTGATTTTCATTCCAATGTAATAGACAACGAGGGAATAACACCGTAGGGTTTAAAATGAGAACCATTGAAAGCCTTAAGTGTATTGTGTGATTCAATGAGGGGGGGAGAGACAATGGATTTCCAACAAGTAACTGACATAAAAAATGTCGAGGCACCCTCGTCAATAACGGTTCTACAAATATTCTTGTTCTCAAAAACAACTTGAATCTGAAGCACTAACTGAGGAGGTAGCCTTGGAATGTGGTCTTCCAAGTCAAATATTATGAAATTCATAACTATGGGATCAATTCCACCAATGGCCTTTAATAGTTCCTTCTGTTGAGTGGGACAACTTTGAAGGACTTCGATAGCTAACATCACAGAGGGTTCTTCGGCAAGGTCTTCTACAATGATGTAGTTTTACGTAGCACACATATGAGAATTGAAGGTAGACTTTTGAAAAACACCCTTTGGAAGAGGGTGGAGAATTGTATTAGGACCTGGTCATTCAAGATGAAGAGGATTGTTGGGAGGTGAAGTTGAGGGAGGTGGTTGAACCAATGAAGGTGGTAAATCATCAACTTTCTCTTTGGAAGGAGAATAATCTTTGGCCTGAGTGGTGATTACAACGTCGTTCTTGGTAGAATTACTAGTACACATAAGGACATATGAAGTGGTGGAAGGAGAGGGTTCGTCATGAATGACCAATTGGGCCTTCTATTGAAAAGGGAAAGGTTATGGAAAAATGACAGGTGTGAGAGGATTTGAGGTCCCTTGAAGGAACTTAGTGACCTCAACACGTCTTGGGCAATCTTTCATGTAGTGATCATCACCAAATATAAGGAAAGGATATCGAGGTTTATGCTTATCCTTATCATCAACAGACTATGTCTTAGGTTTATGTTAAGAACCAAATATCAACTTCGAGCTTGATAGCAATGAATTTACGAGGGTGGACTCAAAAAATTCTCTGCCATACAGGTTTAGCATCTGGGTAGGTCTTAATTTGATGCACAACGTTATCAAGGTCAATACCCGACATCTCTTTGTAGCCACAAGAGAAAACATCATAGAATTCTTGAAAAATGGCTTTATAAATGATGACCTCATCAACGAAACATGAGGCTCCGATGCGAACATTTTCGACGACTGCAATTTTAATGGATATGTCAAGAGGAATGATGGGTGAGATATTACTCAGGTTCCCTTCATATAGCATGTCGTAGGATGACTTAGGGATAGAGGAAATTACAAAAATGGTCGATGGAGTCAAAATCCATTGGTAACTCTCCGTGGTGTGTTGTTCTAGGAAGAGAATGGAAATATGATGTCCATCTTCCCATGGGGTGTCTTCCATGGACATAAATGACATGATCATCTCATCCATAGGAAAGATGATGTGAAATGGATCAGGAGATGAATCACATAGAGTGGGAGTAGAAGGGGTTGTTGATTGAATGGATTGATAAGCAGATTCAACTGTATTTAAGGGAATTTTTTCACCATAGCAAAGTTAATGACCAGGATCAGGTATTATCCATGGGTCATGAGACGCGGGGGTTTTGCGGACAAGGGTGGAAATCATATTAATTGAGGTGACAAAAGGAGGGGAAACATCGGATGGTGGTATTGGGAACATTCCCATCAAAGTTGAATCTTTCAGAAGACCCACACTGACATTCTCGTACTCAGGAAGTATCTTGGAGATAAAGGGTATGTTGCTAGTATGGGAATTAGAATTGAAAAAGGCTAGTTGGTCAACCGTAACGACTTTTCCTTGATGTGGGAAACGTAACTCATGGAAAAGGGTAGACACGATGGCAAGCCTAGAATAATTCCATCTATGACCAAGTAAGAGATTATAGTTAAGAGGTGCATCAAATACCTCGACCTCGATGTTCACCGATTTTCCTTCCAATGTAATAGGCAATGAGGGAAGAACACCGTACGATTTAAAGCGGGAACCATTGAAAGCCTTAAGTGTATTTTGTGATTGGGTGAAGGGGGGAGAGCCAATGGATTTCCAACATGTAACTGACATAACACACGTCGAGGCACCCTCGTCAGTAACCTTTCTACAAATATTCTTGTTTTCGACAATAACTTGAATCTAAAACGCTAACTAAGGAGGTAGCCTTGGAATGTGGTCTTCCAAGTCAAATATTATCAAATTCATAACTACAGGATAAATTCCACCAATGGCCTTTAACAGATCCTTCCATTAAGTGGGACAAATTTGAATGACTTTGATAGATGACATCACAGAGGGTTCTTGGGCAAGGTTTTCTACAATGATGTAGTTTTGAGTAGCACACACATGAGCATTGAAGGTAGACTTCTGAAAAATTCCCTTTGGAAGAGGGTGGAAAAATGTATTGGGACCTAGTCATTCAAGATGAAGAGGATTGTTGGGAGGTGAAGTTGAGGGAGGCAGTTGAACCAATGAAGGTGGTAAATCATCAACTTTCTCCTTGGAAGGAGAATAATCTTTGGCCCGAGTGGTGATTGCAATGTCATTCTTGGTAGAATTACCAGTACACATAAGGAAATATGAAGTGGTGGAAGGAGAGGGTTGGTCATGAATGACCAATTCGGCCTGTTGTTGAGAAGGGAAAGGTTGTGACAAAACGACAGGTGTGGGAGGATTTGAGGCCCCTTGGAGGAACATAGTGACCTCAACATGTCTTGGGAAATCTTTCACACATTGATCATCACCACAGATAAGGAAAGGATATCGAGGTTTACGCTTATCCTTATCATCAACAGACTGTGTCTTGGGTTTATGTTAAGAACCAAATATCAACTTTGAGCTTGATAGTAGCGGCTTTACGAGGGTGTACCGGAAAAAGTCTCTACTATATAGGTTTAGTGTTCAGGTAGGTCGTAATTTCATGCACAACGATATCGGGGTCAATACATGACATCTCTTTGTATCTACAAGAGAAAACATCACAGAATTCTTGAAAAATGGCTTTATAAGTGACGACCTCATGAACGAAACATGACGCTCCATTGTAAACATTTTCGACGAATCCAGTTTTAATCGATATGTCAAGAGGAACGATGGGTGAGATATTACTTAGGTTCCCTTCATATAGCATGTCGTAGGATGTCTCAGGAATAGAGAAAATGAAAACAATGGTCGACGTAGTCGAAATCCATTGGTAACTCTCTATGGTGTGTTGTTTTAGGAAGAGAATGGAAATATGATGTCCATCTTCCCATGGGGTGTCTTCCTTGGACATAACTGACATGATCATCTCATCCACAGGAAAGATGATGTGAAATGGATCAGGAGATGAATCACATAGAGAGGGAGTAGAAGAGGTTACCGATTGAATGGCTTGATAAGAAGATTCAACTGGACTTAAGGGAATTTGTTCACCATAGAAAAGATAATGATCGGGATCAGGTACTATCCACGGGTCATGAGACACGGGGGTTTCACAGACAAGGGTGGAAATCATATTAATTGAGGTGAAAAAAGGAGGGGGGACATCGGATGGTGGTATTGGGAATGTTCCCATCAAAGTTGAATTATTGATAAGACCAACACCGACATTCTCGTACCTAGGAAGTATCTAGGAGATAAAGGGTATGTTGCTAGTACAGGAATTAGAATTGAAAAAGGCCAGTTGGTCAACCGTAATGACTTTTCCTTGATGTGGGAAACGTAACAAACGAAAAAGGGTAGACACGATGGCAAGCCTGGAATAAATCCAGCTACGTCAAAGTAAGAGATTATAATTAAGAGGTGCATCAAAGACCTTGACCTTGATGTTGACAGATTTTCCTTTCAGTGTAATAGACAATGAGGGAAGAACACCATAGGGTTTAAAACGAGAACCGTTGAAAGCCTTAAGTGTATTGTGTGATTCGGTGAGGGGGGGAGAGCCAATGGATTTCCAACAAGTAACTGACATAACACACGTCAAGGCACCCTTGTCAATAACAGTTCTACAAATATTCTCTTTCTTCACAACAACTTGAATCTAAAACACTAACTGAGGACATAGGCTTGGAATGTGGTCTTCCAAGTCAAATATTATGAAATTCATAACTATGGGATCAATTCCACCAATGGCCTTTAAAAATTCCTTTCGTTGAGTGGGACAACTTTGAAGGACTTCAATAGCTGACATCACAGAGGGTTCTTGGGAAAGGTCTTCTACAATGATGTAGTTTTGAGCAGCATGCACATGCGCATTGAAGGTAGACTTCTGAAAAACGCCCTTTGGAAGAGGTTGGATAACTGTATTGGGACCTGGTCGTTCAATATGAAGAGGACTGTTGGGAGGTGAAGTTGAGCGAGGTGGTTGAACCAATGAAGGTGGTAAATCGTCAACTTTCTCCTTGGAAGGAGAATAATCTTTGGCCCTAGTGGTGATTGCATTGTCATTCTTGGTAGAATTACTAGTACACATAAGGACATATGAAGTGGTGGAAGGAGAGGGTTGGTCATGAATGACCAATTGGTCTTGTTGTTGAGAAGGGAAAGGTTGTGACAAAACAATAGGTGTGGGAGGATTTGAGGTCCCTTGAAGGAACTTAGTGACCTCAACGCGTCTTGGAAAATATTTCATGTAGTAATCATCACCACAGATAAGGAAAGGATATCGAGGTTTATGCTTATCCTTATCATCAATAGACTGTGTCTTGGGTTTATCGGATTGCGAATTATTATTTCTATCCTCCTTATTCTTACCCTTTCCTTTTTTAGATTTATTTTTGCTAGCAGTGGCGAATTGAATGAAGTTAAGCTCAGAAGTTTTGTCGGTGGAAGAAGTAGTAGTCAGATCTCCTTAGACATTAGAAGAAATAGATTTGGGATTGAGGTGAGTGGTGAATGTGGATTTAGTCTTAGCATGGAAGCTACTAATCACACCATCAATAACATGAGAATTTGTTGGGGTTGTTGAGGTAGTGGTGGTAAAAGGATGAGGAGCGTCAGGGAGAAAGTCATAAAGAGTGTTTGTTTGCGAATAAATGAGATCTAGGTACTGAGCGTGACTAATTGCCTACTCTTTAGTGACAAATACACCCATGGAAATATCACGAGATATTTTATTGATGAATTATTTGGTGAACCATTCAGCCAATAACTAATCAAGAAGGTCGAGTTTGATCAAGCGTCTCCTCTGTCAACACTCATGAATGTGATCGGAAATGTGAGTGGAGGAGGATTTCTTAAAGGAACTTAAAATATCAGTTCATGTATCGTAGTGGATTGACAGTTGGTAATGTGTGATAAAATTCATGGCGAGGGTGTTGAAATTGTTAAAGAAGCCTCGCAGTAATTCTATGTACCACTTTGTGGCCAAACCCATGAGATTTTGTTGAAAGATTCACAACCGAATGGAGTCATCCATCAAAGATTTGGACGAACATCAAATGTGGAAAGTCATAACATGATTGCTTGGGTCTTCTCCCGGTCGACCCTCAAACTTGGGAATGTCAGATGGTAATTTGACTGGTATGACGGGACAATGGGGAGAATGTAAGATAGGAAAATTCAAGATTCTATACAAGTTAGGTAAATCCAAATTGGCTATAAAAGGTAGTTGTTTATTCATGTGAGGATATTGGTGACTTTGGGGAGGAAGTCCCATCAATATACCAGTAGGACCGTAAGCAGTCTGCATGTACATGGAGAGTCCTAATAGATTTTGTTGTGGAGGATTTAGAGGCATATAGCCCATCGGTTTGGGTTGGTTGTAAATGCTCCCTTGAAAAGGGACACTAGAGTGAACGTTGATACACCATGTAGGATTCAAAGAACTGGGATACGGCTGGCCAGAGTGAGGGGGTATAAAAGAGTTGACTTGAGGTTGTTTCCCCCCAGATGATTGTGGATTTATTTAGCCAAGAAGGTTCCAAATTTGAGCTAGTGATCCCAATGTGTTATGTCCATATAGTGGGTTATATAGTCCAACCTGAGGTTGTTCTCCGAGTGGAGGTTGCCCCCCAATGTCAGATTTCCCTCCAACGGGAATCTAGTAACCAAAAGTGAATGGATGATGGGTGCTTTCAATTGGATTAGAGACACTAGGGAAATATCCCCCAAGAAAATGTGGATAAGACCCTCTTGAGAGGATGTGGGAAGGTGTAGGAACAAAACCAACAACAACATTGTATCGAGGTGGAAAAAAATTCCAAAAAATCCAGATGGAACCTGGGTATGGACAATGGTGGAAGGATTAAAAGAATGATACCTAGGAGGAAGCGATGGGATAGGTCTAGATGAGAGTGGTGTTCCAATGAGAGCTTGGTTAACCACCACATTCTTGGTAGGAATAGTCATAACATGTGGGACCATAGTAGAATGGGCCATCTAGAGAGAAATAATTGAGATAGGACCAACTCACTGTGTGTCTGGAAGGACGATGATATTGCTATTTGTACCCACAAAATGATCTAAAGGTATCGTGTGGGTAACAAATGTTTTGGGCAGTTGTGAGACGACGGGTGTATCAGGAGCTACCCCCAAGTTGTCATAGAGGTATCGCACCATGTGAGGTGGGGTTCTAAATATGTCAGTAGACCAAAGGGGATTCTCGACTCTAGGGCGTGTATCGGGTCCGGTCGGTATTCCAAAAGTGTCAACAACAATTTCTCCTAATGAATTCATCTAGAGAGTACGTCTCTCGTATCCAAGTCGAATTCAAAAAGCCTCTAGAGAATCGGAAATAATTCAAAATTTTTCTAAAGAGTTGGAACTTTTCACTTGTGAGGTGATGGTGTCCTGGACCGCTCTCCGCTTGGGAGAGCCCTCCAGTGAATTAGGAGGCAAAGGGGGATAACCTTACCGATCTTCTAGGGGTATACCTTGCATCCTACATGAACGATGTGGAGGGTCAATGTTGGTTGAACCAAATATTTTATAGAAAATATCTATGGCCAACTACAGAAAAAAACAACACTTGTTAATAAAATCTAGAAATCAAACCAAGCAAACAAACCTTCTTATTTCGATGTCATTGGTTGGTGATGAAATCCAACATTGCAAAGTCAATACAATAAGGGGCTAGGATAGAGCGGGTGGAAAAGTTACGTTGATGACCTACTTAACGGACTTACACCCTGGTGTAAGATCCAACACATAATCATGGGTATACCCTCCAATGAGCCCGAGTGAGTCTGACCAACGTTGATTCCAGGTACCGTGAAGACTTTCCCCTCCATAGTCACCTGATGTAACACCCTATAGAAATAAGCTACTAAGGCTACCAAGAACAATAGTTATGCCTAGGGAAATAGTCTATAGTGCGATCCATGTGAAAGGGAAGTGTATCTAGCCCGAAATCATCTCAAATGGATTTTGCTCATAATTGTAGGTATACCTTCAAGTGACCCCCATACTATGTGCAATCTCTACACCAATACCAACAAAGAAGGGTGAGTAACTCTGCCAGCCTTAATACGACCTCACGTTTGACCCTTGTGTGAGAAGGGCTTCCCAGGACAAAATGTTGCAAGTGGATTTGAAAATTCCCTGTCACAAGATGCTACAATGTGTTTTATTCTTTGGAGAGTGTGCCTCGCAACCTATTCCAAAGGGTTAGCCTAGCTAATGTTGGTGGAAAGAGTTTCTAGAAAATAAAGGTTACTAATAGAATTTAAAATTATGTAGTATTTTAGAGGTTGTTGTTTATGAAAAAGGGATATGGAGATGAAATTGATGTTGTATAAGACCTTCACCCAATAATACGTGAGAAGAGATGAATGATCTGATGTTTTAGTTCGATGAACTCTAATTACAATAGGGAGAAAGTATTTTTCTGGAAACATGAAATCTACGAAATGTAATTTTTTTTTCTTGAATGAACACGATTTCAAACAATCATAAGAAATGGAATTTCCCAATTTGTTCTCGTAAAAAAAAAATTGAATGCAAAACTTTTTCTTATGAATGATTACTTAAGAAAAATAAATGACTTTAATTCTTCCTTTCCAAAACCAAGTCAGGGATATAATGAAGAAAGGAAAATTAATTAAAGAAAATAGATATACTCAACAAATACCCAAATCAAACTTTCAATGAAGATAAAAATGAAGATGACAAGAAAGTGTATTGCTAAATGCAAACAAAAATAATTTTCCAATTAACAAGTAATCTAGAAAATGTAAAACAATGTAAAACTTTAAATAAAATCAAACACTTTTACCAATCAAGCACTCAGATTTAAATCTAGAGATTATGTCCTTGTTGACAAAAAAGGAAGAAGTAAAAACTTGTAAAATGATGAAGAAGGGTTTTCAATTTCTGAAAACCAATCAACAACAAGTCTTACACTCAGAAAACAGTCAAGTACTAGCACTAAAAGTTCTGCCCAGGTGATCAAAGAAAAAATGGGTCTCAAAAGAAAAAAAGACCTAATCCAAAAATTCTACAGGAGACATCGCAACCCAACAGTAAGGTACAGTGCCATGACTTGATGTTTTTGCAGGCTAGATATGGGTTGGGTGCGGATATTCTACACTGGTCTAAATAGTCAGGGTGCGTCTATCTATGTTTTTTGCAGGCTTCATATGGGATATAGTGGGGAAATGCCTCTAAACAAAGGAAAATTGGAAAAATGGCAAAGAGTCTAAAAGAACTTTCAAATCCAGAGAGACTAGATGGATCCCCCACAAACTCAGAGACTGGATTAAAATGAAAAGAGATAGGTTAAAGGCAAATGGATAGAAAAAAACCAAAAACAAGTCATATCCCCAGTATGGTTGCCAATTTTGTTATTGGATAAATCTGTGAATGTGGACATAACATGATCTACATAAATCCACCTGGCTCTAGAAAAAAACAAGACATGACGTGACACTTTCCCTAAGCTTTAATCATTGAGTTTACTATCAAAGAAGAGATGAATGACATACCTTTGAATATCGCTTCCTTATATCTTTGTTCTCCCTACTCTGCTTCGGTGTTGTTGTGATATTGGATCTATAATGAATCACAAACTAGCCGAAGTGAAAGCAACAATAATATATTCAATGAAAAATTTCACATGTGATCAAGGAGTCATGTAATAAAATGAAAATGATTTTATGGGAAAGAAACATGCCACTGTATTATATTAAGTAAAAGTGGAAGATACATCCAAACAAACTTGATGTTGCAAGGTTCCCTTTCGGTGGCCCTTTGCTCCAACACACTCACTATCTCCAAAATTGCATGAAGAGGATCCACAATAACTTGATGGATAGATGAAGACCTCAAGCATCAATAGAGATAGAATCCGTCACACAATTCTCAACCTATTCCTTCATGAATTCCTTGCTTGCCCTTACTTTCTTAATATTGCTTAACCTTTTCCATGAGAAATCCATCATTATATAGGATAAAGAGAGATGGTTAAAGAGATTAGCATGATCCCACCAATTCCGAGAAGTGAGTAGGATCCCAACCATACAGATGCCACCTCATATTCTAGAAGATTCCTTCTATAAATTTTGTGAACTTCGACCTTTTCTGAGTCTGAGGAAACATCCCAAGCCAATTTCATGACAACATGTGGAAATCAGGCATTTCCACATTGTACATTATGGCTAGCCTGTAGCGGCCTTCTAAAAAGAATTTTTCTAGAAGAGGAAGCTAGTCACTTTTCTCATGAAGAAAGTTCTTTTGGAAGCTTGAACACATGTTGTAGAAACATTACCAAGCTAACTAAAATAATGTGTAACAAGGAGAAGTCACATTTTAAATGGACTCTAGGATTCCTTATGTTATCATATCTCTTGTGCAAACCAGGGGGAGAGTCGTTAATCTCTTCACAAAATCAAATTACTAGGAGTTAATAACTATTGCATCAACATTATTGTACTGTGGCCCACGACAAATGTTGTTTTTTTGAGTTTTGGAAATTAGTGATGCCAAAATCTTGTTGTGGTGATCTTCCGACGCTCCCACAAATGGCTTGAGGCCTATGTTACAAGGTGCCTCAGCCTCCAAATGTTTAATCAACACCCATTATCATCGGATATCACCCCATTCGAGGGAATACAATTCAAATAAATTCAATTCAATAACACATTTTATGTTAAACACAAGCATAAAAAAAAATCACTTTATATGCTTATTTTTTATAATAAACATTATTTCTTAACATAAATTCAAGTCAACAATATTTTTTAAGTTAAACATATGCATAAGCCATTTTTTCCACTTTCTGTACTTATTTTTTACAAAAAACATTTTTTCTTAAAATAAATTCAAGCAACTATTGAGAGTTCGTGGTGGCATCTTAGAAATCAATGTGTCATAAATGAGTTGTGTATTATGAATGTTTTTTGTTGAACTATGAATTCTCCACACAAGGGTTCAAATTAGACTAAGTGTAATTTGTGTTGAGGATATATCTGTGTGAACGATATGTTTGTGCCGAATGTATATCTGTGCGGAAGATAAATATATGTTTAACAATATTTTTGTTGAAGATATATCTGTGTGAAATATATATATATATATATATATATATATATATATATATATATATATATATATATGTTTAACAATATTTTTAAGTTAAGCATATGCATAAAAGCATTTTGTTCACTTTATATACTTATTTTTTAATATATGAATATACATAAAAGCATTGAGATATCTAAAAAGTAAATGAATTTGATGTTAATGTTTGTTGATTATAAACTTTTACAAGTTGTTGGGCCAAGATTGAATGTCAACATCAAGGTTATTTTACCTTTTAATTTACTTATATTAAGATTCACTATTCATCTCTTTTGTGAAGAACTCTATTTACTTATATTAAGCTAACCTCCCTATTGAACACTTTACTTATTTACATTATTTCCCACATATGCTAACCTCTCCATTGAATACTTTATTTATTTACTACATTGAAATGTTTAACATTTTATTTATTTTTACAAATTTTTAAGAAAAATGTTTTTAGCATAAATACTATATATTGATTCTAACATATGCTAACCTCTCCATTGAACATTTCACTTATTCACTAAGTTTTACTCCATATCGAACACTTTAAGTTTTTGTTTATTTTTACAAAGTGTTATGTAAAATGTTTTTACTTTATTCTTATCATTGTCCTCTATGCATAAAAAACAACTCTATTTTTCTTTATTATATGAATTATCTTTTGACAGAAACTATTATAGTCATCTCATTCCCTCAAATACAATATAATGTCCAACAACATTTTAGGAGTTAGATGATGAACCGATTGACATTAGCAATTTTCTTGCTTTCTCATTCTTTCAATCTAGGTACCATTTTTTCCCACTTACAAACTCTTTCAACCAAGGTACCTTTTCTAAAATGTCGTAGAGAATGCCTTCCCATGGGGTTCCTTTTCTCTTCTTACAGATCACACAATTATTCCCACAATCAATTCCATTTCATGCAATGGATTTTCCATCAAATCCTTAATAAGAACCACCCTAGAGCACTAGCCAACCAATACTATCTCATTACATACAATGCACTCTAAGACTATCGTAGCATTCCTAGTGAACAATACATGAACATCTACCCCTTCATTAAATGAGTGTGTTTCATGAAATAAAAGGTAAATCTCTTGTAAGAGAAATATTTACTACTTGAGTTCCTAACTACCAACATTGTTGAATGAGAGATTATTTATGTCCTCTAGCTCAATTGATCGAACTAGCCATATTCTTTCTATTGTGATGAACAAATTGAAGTTAGTTTTGAATACATAGTGTTGAATACCAATAACATGCGCTAGAGACAATGCTAAACCAATAATCAACGTCATGCACCATTTCGTATAGATATAGGTCAACCATATAGTA
>JZKD02S0714839.1:241425-267740 GCA_000966675.3 Picea glauca | reverse complement strand
CTACAATGGTTCCCTTGTGATGAAGAAAAACATTCCCACTCAACCAAATTTCACCATCTAATATATTTGGATGAGATATGCCAAGCTAAAAGTGCCTAGTTGAGAGCACAACTTCTCTGGTTCAATTGGCAATAGACCCGACTCTGTCTCTTAATGATGCCTTAGTAGCCCTCCACAAAATGGTTGATGACAAGGCACCTAGAATAGCCTTGATGGTTTCCCTTATGATTTTAACAAGGTCGTCTGGGATTTTGTTGGTCCAAACTCGTTACATGTATACAAGGAAGCCCTTCGAAATGACTCCCCAAGTGTAGGGATCAACCATGGTTTTATTAAGTTCATCCTTAACACAGGGGACATGGAGATGATCATTGGTTGGCGTCCCATACCTTTGCTTAGTACATCCTATAAAATTTTGGCCAAGGCACTGACTTTATGCATCATGCATATTCTTGCTAAGATCATCTACCTAGAGCATATATGTTTTATCCATAGGAAATATATTTTAGATAATGTTGTAGAAGTTTGGGAGGGAATGGATTAGGATTAGTCTTGTGGCCTTAATGCCTTGTTCATTAAGATTAACTTAGAAAAATCATATGACCGAGTGGAATTGTCATTCATTCATGTAAGCATGGAAGACAAGGATTGACCTCATCCTTGCCAAGAATAAAGTGTTGGATATCGTGAAAGGAAAGATCATGGAACCACAGTTCGAAGAAGGAAAAAAAAAGAAACCTCAGAACATTGCAATTTTGGAGAAGTTCAAAGACAGTGACATCAATGCCATGAGTATCATAGTGGAATCTATAAAAAACCACTTGATACCCTACATCTCTCATCTTGACTCATCTAAGAAGATGTACGATGCCCTAACAAACCTCTTCTCATTCATAAACATTGGACAAGCTGTGACATGAAAATGAATGATGATGACAGCATAACATCATACTTTGTGAGGATCTCTCAGTTAAGAGATCAACTACAAGCTATTGAAGAGATCATTTCAGAGAAGGAACTGGTAAATATAGTACTCGATGGTCCTTCAAAGACATGGGATTTATTTGCCACAAGCATCAACACAAGGAAGGAGTATCCTACATTTGAAGAACTTTGGACTTGTTGTGCACAAGAAGAATCAAGGATTAGTGCAAAAGAGAAACCCCAAAAGGAATACAAAGATCAAGCCTTCACAACAAGGTTCAAGAATTTCAGGATTAAAAGGAAGTTTGGCTTCAGGAAGAAATCAAATCAAGAGAAAGATACGTCAAAAATACAATGCTTCAACTGTCGAAAATTTGGACACTAAAAGAATCATTGTCCCGAGTTAAAGAAAAGGAAGGAAACACACGAAGCATCAGTTGTCGAAGAAAGGGAACCCTCAAAGAAGACCAAGCAGGATAAAACAAACTTCTTCTTCTAAGACAAGGTAACAATATTCTTCATAGTTCTTGTACATACCATGTTTACATAGTCTCTGTAAATATCTTGCATATCTATTTCTTAGAAGATAAGATGTTCAAAGAGAAACAATACCTATGGAAGAATAACAAGATAAGGATTGATATTACGATGACTCTAAGACAAGAAATACACATGGAAAGATGAAAAACATTGACAATCCTTGGTAACAATTCCCGTGGAAGCTATTACAATTGCCAAAATCATAATCAAACTTGAAGAAACCTAGAAGAAGTAAAAATCGAAAGAAGTCAACAATCAAAAGGAAAATACTTGTGACACTTTGCAGAAGGCAATAAGGATGAAAACATAAGCGTGGAATCCCTTGGATGGAGGGAGTCGATTATATAATTCCAAAAGAAGAGCATGCATTCATGCATGAAGCAAGGATTAGGAGGGAGCTAATCCTAAATAATATGATCCATTGGAGATTATGAAGTATCTATCCATGTTCCCATCAATGGTAGAAACCATGAACAATAGCATGTGTTCAGTTTGACTTTAGAAGAAGTCTTCTTTGAAAAGAATACTTAAAGTATCACTGGTTGTCCATCCACATCCATGATCCTATGATGAAAGGAAGAAAGTTGGAAACTTCAGGGCATGGAATCTATAGAAAACTCCATGGACACAAGAGCTAAAGAGAAACATGAGGAAGAACATGAATATTCTAAGAGAGAAAGAAAATCCAAAACAACCAGTCATTATATCGAGAATCACAAGACTACCAGCTTGGTCTAACCCCTCTAGAAGCAATCAAGCAAAAGAAATAGAAGTTGTGATAAAGAACAGTGTATGGAAGACTTATGAATGGAAGCATTCTGAGATCCAGAACTAAAGGTTCTCCCAGATGGAGGGAGAAGACTATGATGATAGCTTGTTCCAGTAACCAGACATACCCAAGCCATTATATCTCCTGCAATATCCATGGGTTGGAGTTCACATCAGATGAATGTAAGGATTGCTCTCCCCAACAGAGTAATTGAACGAAGAAGCATATAAAGAGCAACCTCAAGGTTTTGAGGTATAACAAAAAGAGACTCTTATATGTAGATGGAAGAAGATCTTGTATGATTTCAAATAACCTTGTGCAGAGCCTCCAATGCACAACAAAAGCATGGTGAAAAACTTTCTACAATAAAGATATTGTATCTGAATGGTTACTCAGAAGTCCAGGATGATGGATTGCTAATCCATGACAAACTCTCATTGATGACAGAAGAAGTGCCACTTGGATATGTTCCTGTTTGACCCTTGCCATGATATTATGAGATAGCAGGAAACAAAAGAGTTGAATCCAACTATGAAGCCTTCAGAGAAAATCAGTGATACAGAAAGACCGAAGTACATTGAAATCAAGCATTACATTCTCCGTGATGAGGTCCAGAAAGGAGAAGTGGTTCTTCAATATATCTCCATAGATGAGCAGATAAGCAGATATTTTGGTAAAGCCTCTATCCAAGATGAAAGAGTTTACATACTTAAGAAACAAGCTGGAGCTCGTGGAGACGACTTCCTTATTGAAAAGGGAAGAGATGACTCCCAAGTTGGGAGGGAGCACTGATGTGTTATTGATTTATGGACAGTCATTTTTCAGTTCGAAAAATGGTCCAGGATGAGCAGTTCCTTTCCAGTTCGGAGAGTGGCTTGAGATTTCTGACAGACAAGCATTATCTAGTTCGGAAAATGGTCCAGATCGAACAATCATTTTCGTAATGAAAATGGTTTGATGGATTGTTGATGTACCATAGACAACGATTCCGCTTGTGGCCAGTGTGGGGGAATGGTCTACGACAATCTTTCTTCTTGGCAGTCACTCTAAGTAGTGATCAAGAAGACTGGTCCACCTCATCGTACAATCATTCTTTCGAAGCTCACAGTTGTGAGCAGTTTCGAAGAATGGTCTGTTTTGGAGGTTGGTGCAGGACAGTCATTTCCTTGGGAAATGGTCCGGACAATCATTCCCTAGGGTAGATTCATTCTCTCTAGGATGGAATTTGTTTAGTGCCAGAGGAATGGCCTAGATAGGTGAATGGTCCAAGTTCAACAATCAGGTACATGCATTCCCTAGGGTAGATTCAGTCTCTCCAGGTTGCACTTTGTTTAGTGCCGGAAGAATGGTCCAGGCTCAGAAATCAAGACAATTATTCTTCTATGCTTGAGAAGAATAGTCCAGTAGCTCATGCCTGTTGTTTTACCTTCTGAGGCAGATGCTCTTCCAAATCTCACATATGTGAGTGGAAGAATGGCCCAGATGATTCAGTTTATATCATGACATCGTTTTTCTGTGCAGGTTGATATCAGATGATATGATTGCTATGGAGATTGTATGTATCTGGACAATAGATGTATGTTATTGTGGTGTTCCACTAGTTCTGAGTATGTGTCATTGATTAAGTAGATGTGTGCTACTTGGTGTGGTAGTGTACCACTGGATTGTAGTTATGTACTACTATGGATAGACACAGTTGTGTTCTATTGAATGGCATTGTTCTGATTGCCTTGTAGACTATCAGTAGTGTTGAAAATGATTATCAGCTAGATGGATGATCAGTCTACTGATGGACAAACATTCTCCAGACAGAAAATGATCCAGGACATTTATTCTTCTAGGACATGTGCCCGGATTAGAAGAATGGTTTTTGTATCACTCCTTGGAGTGAGTGACTTATTCAGCATCATGTCTGATTACTCACATGGAGTATGGTTTCAAGAGATGATGCATTTGATGTTGTCAGATGACATTGATAGTGATGATGGTGCTCATGATCTAATCATGAGATAGTCTATATGACTATGATGATGTTACCAGTTGAATGGTATGTTTGTGCCCAAGACCATTGCCCTCAATTCCTCCCTAGCTAGGAGGGAGTGTTGATATTATGGTAGTTACAGGAGGTATTTACCTCCACGTGTAACCCTAATGAGAATAGAATATTCCAGGAAGCAAGAAGTAACCCTAAAGAACTGAACACAACCCTAGAAGACAAGTCGGCTCAAGGAAATAATTAATATTAAGTATTTAGTCTCCAAAATGAGAAGTCGGCCCAGACAACTCAGGAAACAATATAAATATAAGTATCCATACCTCATTTGTACACATTGCTCAGAATTTCAGTTGGGAAGAAGTGCGCATTGCAGGAACTAGGCTAGTGCGCAAGTCTGGGGAGCAGTTGCAGCCGGCAGTTGTCGCAATCTGGTTTTCTGGTTTAGGCTCAGACTTTCTGTTGGTTATGGTTGAACTTTCTGATCAGTCTTGGTTATCTTTATGCATTAGCCTTGGTTGGCTATTGGTTTGCTTCCGGAATCATTCTATGTCAAGGTTAAGGTGCTCGACGGTGGCTTCGGCCTATGGTTAGGTGACAATATTTCTATATTGTCTATGGTTAAACGAGCACATCCATTAATTTATAACAAATCCTTGAATGTTCTACGATTTTGGTTGTCGAGTCTTCTCCTAGTAAGACATCACCTCCATTACACTTTTCATATTCTACTATAACATGAGCCCATTTATTCGACTTTATTGTCAACAAGTATTCTTAGTTCACTTATTCATGTCGAAATTTTATCGTCTTTTCATCCATTTAAGCATGTGAAATGCTTTCGACCTAGTTTTTGTAGTAGTTTTTGTATGTTGTTACATGAATCACAATAGGGGTTGAAGTAATGGTTGTGATATAGGTTGCAAGCACCTACTAAAATATGGTTGGAAACCCCTTTGTGATTGAAAACAATGTTTTCAAAATGAGAGTATTTTCTAAGAAATATTATACATTTCTCTTGAATAAAATGGTGAATAAACAAAAAAGAAAAACATTTTGAAGGGGATTGGTATCCCACCAGTCCATAGCAAGGAGAAGAGGAAAAAATGTTGTGTAGAAGAGATCATGAGAGGATATCAACATTTCTACCAATGTAGGGGTTTAAAAAATTAAAGGTTTCAATATTTCATTCTTTTTTGCAATCTAAATACATTTAGATAATGGTTAAATCTAGCATCTGGTATACTAACCCCACTTGGATTCATACAAGAGATGAAGATTTGCATATATTTTGATAGATTTAACTAATTTCATTTGGGTATTAAAGGATAGCTTAGGAATGCCTCAAGATTAGGATTATTAGTGGAGAATGGTTAGTGGTTTACATCATGGAGATACCTGAATAACCAATACTGCATAAGAATAACTAATTTTTGTCAATACTCTATATATTCAAAATATTGAAATTATGGTGCTTATACATAGAGATAATTCTCACTAGAAACCTAGGAAAATCTACATTTTCCTTCATCTTGTATGGTCATGGAGATAGAGAGGTTCAAAGAACAACAAGGCTCCTTAATAAGAATGACACCACAAACAATGGGGCACATTATCATGCACTCATAGAAGGCGTGTATGCTGCAAAGACTCACAAGGATTACAAAATTGAAATGTTTACAAACTATGAACTAATTTGTAAAAAAAATGTTGGGTGAATGCAAAGGCAAGGCCAAACATCATATACAATTGCATTCAGTGGCAAAGGATATTTCCAAGCATTTCTATAATTTTCATATACATCGTAATGGCAAAGAAGGATATCACGTTGAGGCCAAACATGTGTGTTCTTCTCTAGTGTTTAATTTTTCCAATGCAAACATTGGTTATTGTATCATATGACTAAGTTTAGTTCCATTTTTCCTCCCAGTTTCACCACTTGATCTTTCCAATTGATCTATTGTGATAGTGTCTATTCTATCTATCTCAAGCATTATTTTTTTAAGGCAACAAAAAAAAGGTACATAAGAAAAAGATGGATGATTTTGAAGATGGGATGATTAAGACAAAGACAAATAAGATTCCCAAGAACGTGGTGACAGTTGAGATGTTGATTGATTTTCAAAACTGATTCAATAGAAATACAAATTTCAAAATGAACCATTCATCGATGCACTATGAGGTGATTAATCTTGGAATTAAAGAAGATCCTAAGACTATTAACTCATGCTCTTGTTGCACTAATTTTGAAAGACAAGCTTACATAAAGTTGTTCAAACAATACAAAGATATTTTTGCTTGGACATATCAAGACTTAAAGGTATATCGTTATTCAAAATGTGACACCTTTGAAGTAGGATACTAAACCCTTTTAGCAAAAGTTTCAGAAGATTCATCCATTATTGGAGCTACTTACACCGAAGGAGTTGAAGAAGTCACTTGATGGAAAGATTATTTTTCCAGTGCACCACCCATCATGGATTATAAATCTAGCTCCTATCATAAATAAGAGTGGAAAAATCATGTTGTGTGTTGATTTTAGAAACCTTAACTGAGCATTGAAGAAAAAACAATTACCATGTGTCTTCTATGCATTGGATTTGATTGCCAGTAATAGGTTCTTAAATGTTGTCACTCTTGGATGGATTTTTTAGATATAATCAAGTTCTTGTCTTGGATCGATATAGATTGAAGACCACTTTCAAAACCAAATGGAGAACTTATGCATATAAAATAATGTCATTTGGGTTAATCAATGTTGGTCCCTCTTTCCAACATGCAATGAATGTTGCATTTATATGTCTTATTAATCAAATTTTAGTTGTTTCTATAGATGACAACATGGTTTCTTCAAACAAGCACTCTAATCACCTGCAATAATTGAAGCAGACATTCAATAGATGCAAAAACTATGGGATTTGTTTAAATCCCAATATTCATTGGAATAACATTTCAAAAGATGGGACATCAGTTAATCTGAAAGAACAAAGATACAATGCAGATTGCATTAGCAAACAACAATAAAGCTATGCAATATTTTTTGGGGAAGATTGACTTTGTGATCCAGGAGGATATTGATGACCACCCACTTATTCCAACTGACTCAAAACAACTTTTGACAATTTACTATTTTTAGCCGTTTTTTGGGTCCTAAACTTCTAGGGCCATTTTGAGGGCCTAAATGATGTTTTTCATGATCGGTCACCTCAATGATGGTTAGAGGAATGAATGAGCCTATGAAATGAAGCTCATCATCAAGACCTTTTCGACGAGCTAGCGTGTTCCCCAAACGGAGATCGTATGCAAAAGTTACGACCCCGGGAAGTTGATGTGCTAACTTACCCCAACGGGACCCACATAACTTTTGGCACTTCATCTCCTAGGGTTAGGTTTTTTGGAATTCATGTTTATTGTAAAAACTATTTTAGAGCCTCATTGTACTCATCTTCTTGCGAAAGAGCATAACCGTCACATCTCTTCTCATAGATAAGTTGCCACCATTCTAGCAAGCATGTTTTCAGTCTGCATTTTACAGTTTCAACATATTTCTTATTTAATAGAAGTCAAGTTTTATTGTATCTCTGTTATTATTCACTTTGTTTATGTGTTAATATTATAAATCCGTGTTTTCATTTCTTTCCGCTCATAAATCTGGATCACTTTGTAAGGTGACTTGTTTTTTACAACTTCAAAATTATCAAACTCTTGCAAAATACAATTAAGAAGGATGTAGTCATTTAGTGGACCGAGGTCAAGAAAAAATCCTTTGAAAAGATCAATATGCTAATTGTTGTTTCTCTAGCCTTGAACAATCAAGATTTAAATGAAGATTTTAACCTATGTACTTTTACATGTGATCGCTCCCTAGATATTATTCTCACAAAGAATACACACAAGGTTTTGAGAGTAGGACACTATTTCCCAACACTATTAAAAGATGCACTTGTGTGTGTGAGAAAGTGTTGAATTTTCCAAGCACGTGCAAGCAAGGAGAAGAAATCCACGGTTGATTTGCAACTTGTTACTAGTGACAACTATTTGAGCGATGGAATCTTAACATGATAGGTGAGATCAAACCCAACTCCTTAAAGCAACACGACTATGTATTAACAACTATATATTACTTTTCTTGGTGGATGGAATTTTTCCTACCAACAAATGTGAATGATACAATGGTAATCCAATTCTTACAAAAGCATATCATTACCAGGTTTGGCATTCCATCTATACTGGTATTTGATAATGCATCATTTTTCTTCTATGGATATCACTGAGGTCACTTTGGAAGGTGAGATTATGTTACATTGTTCAACTAGCTATCGTCCTCGAAGTAATGGTGTCTAAGAATCTACAAATAAGAACTGGATTAGGATTACCAAGAAGACAATGGTTAACCATCACTGCGACTAGCACAATGCGCTCTCCAATGCATTGTGGGCTAATTGAGTCATACCAAAGGTATAATTGGCCATGTCTCCATATTTTCTTATTTATGACAAAGAAGCAAATCTACCATCCAATATATTTCTACGTCCTTTGTAATCATTGCAAGCAACCACTAGTGAG
The DNA here is from genome assembly GCA_000966675.3 of Picea glauca. Taxonomy (NCBI): domain Eukaryota; kingdom Viridiplantae; phylum Streptophyta; class Pinopsida; order Pinales; family Pinaceae; genus Picea; species Picea glauca. Next base: position 258,948 of record JZKD02S0714839.1, on the reverse strand, counting down.
AGTTCCTTAGCCAAACAAGATAAAATCGACATTTTATTGAAGTTGGAACATGAGAGAGATAAAGTCAGACAAAACCTTGTTACCCATTAAAACATTGTTAAGTGGTGGTTTGATAAGCATGCTTCGAGTGATAGAGAATTTAATCATCACTGCAATTGGCAATATCTTTCTACCTCCTTTGCAATTGTTGGAAGCAACCACTAGTGAGGGCTCCTTAGCCAAACAAGATAAAATCGACATTTTGTTGAAGTTGGAACATGAGAGAGATAATTTCAAACAAAACTCTGTTGCCCATTAAAACACTATTAAACGGTGGTTTGATAAGCATGATTCAAGTGACAGATAATTTCAATTCAGTGGTCATGTCATGGAGTAGGACAAAATGAGTGAGCCTAAAGGAAAACACACAAAATTCCAACAACTTTGGTTAGGACCTTACCAAGTGGCGAAACAGATGTTTCCAAAAAAGTTTCCAAGAAAGGCAAGAAGATTGACATCGACATTACCAAGGAAGAAGATGGAATAATTAATGATATTCATGGGACATGACATCACAAAACTATTATATGATATGGTGTTATCAACGACCAACACCTCCAACAAATTGAAGAAATTACAATAACAACACATGGAATCAAAGGAAAGAAAATTATGCAACAACTAGCTATCAATGATTATCATTGAATAGAATTGAATTTGGATGGATCATTATCAATTGTAGCAAGAGAGAAGGAATATAATAAAATCCTATTATTTCATATCCTTGCATATAAAACCCTTAACTACAAAGCTTTGAGACCAAAGCTTTTCGAAGGAGGGTATTATGATATGACATGAAGGGAGGCATATATGTGTTAAATGTATATGTAACAAGGATCGACCTAATAAAGGGCCCACATGTGCAATGAGTGAGATTGGGTAATTATAGTGGTCAATATAGTAATTATCGAAAATGAATGTATGATTTGGTTATGTGGTTGTACTTGGGTTATTTGGACGAGGTTCACCTATTATTTAAGGAGTTATTGTGCAATTCGTCTCTATTATATATTTTGGAGTTGTGCTCCATGTTCACATCTTCTATGCATTACATGCACTTTGGTTTAATATGATATTTTAATATTTGGTACATAACAATTACCCTCGATACACGCCACTTGCAAAACATGGAAGAGAACAAGGACCTCCTTCCAAATAAGGGCCAAATCTTGAAGTGGTAGTTCAATTAGTTTTCCCTTAAGGTAGCTAGCTTGTACATATTAGGTCTCTTTCAAATTCTACTTTAGTACTTTCAATTTTTGCTTTGTTGCTTTCTATTAATTTGTTTTATTGTTGCTTTCATAGAGTAGTTCACTTGGATTTATTTTGAAGTTGCTTTTACTTTGTGCTTTTGATTCTCATTTACATGAAGACTAATTTGCTAGTGCTTTAATGTAGTTCTATCATTTCCCTTAAATGCAACTTTATGTCGATTTATTTTTTCAGCCTTCCATGTGGATCAACATTTGGTGCATGGAATTGAAGCCTTACAAATACCACATGTCTATGTTTGATTATGATCTTGAAGAAAGAAGATTCAAACATGAATCGCATAGAATGTGAAAATACTTCAATAGTGGTTGGACTTGGAATATTCTAAGTGATTAATCTTTAATAATTATAGTGTTGCAGTTTGGTCAACGAGTTAGGTTTCCAAGGGAACCCATCCACACACAATAAATGAGCTATTCATGTGAAAGAAGATAGGTCAAAATCCCAGGGATGAAAATCAAAAGGGGGTAGTCTAATATTTAGAGATGGAAAAAAAATCCCAATAGAAGGTAATCACCCCCCATTGAGCTTGTAAGGGCCATTGCTTACCCTATCCCTAAATTGTTAAAGCAAATAATCTAAAGAAAGAGGCCAAGAAATGAAGTACAACTAATAACAAGCTAATACAAATAATCTCCATAGGGTCGATGGTCACTTGATCGACAGTGGAACAAGGTTTGTGATGTTGTGTTGACTCCATTAGGGCTATGGATGCTTGTAGGAAATAGAGCAACACCTCGGGCATACTATATTCCATTCCCGAGGAAAATATTTTTACCCCGAATACAAGTAACTCCTGTGATTATGATTATAACAAGGAACATGCATTCATGCTCTAAAGGAATATATGTCATCATCTATTCTTTTGGTACAGTTGGTGAATTACCTAAATTGGTTTGTAGGAGTAACCAATGACTCCCTCACAAGGAATGATTTTACAAAGACCTATTGTATATAAACACTTGGATTTATGTTAGGAGCAAATAGAGCCTTCATACTTCTTGATTCATATTTTAATATCTTCTTACAAAGGTTCATGCATTTGCCCAACATGTCACCATTTGTTGAGCCCTCAACTAGCCCCCAATCCTCAAACTTAGAGGCCCCCCTTTTAAATTTTATATTATGAGCTTCATCATAAAATGTTACCTTCTTGTTTTATTATTCTTGTAATGCTTTAATGATGCTTCATATTTTGGGGTTTTTTATTTATTGATATCTTATGAATCATGTGATTACTTACGAATACTAACACGTTGACTTCTCCCTTGGGCTTTGAATGTAGCTTTTTGGCACCTTATTGCATGCCTCATGAACTACTTGGTTTCATTTGATGGCACCTTTATTGTTCCTTATGACATTTCGATCTAATCAACTTTCGCATGATTTGTTATTATCTCATTTTGAATTGTCTGTTCACTTGCTCTTGGGTAAGATTGTTTTTGGCTAATTTGTGCAGTAGATTGATTATTGACTTACGTGATATCATGGTTTAACATGTTTCAATGCTTACCTTTATGTAGGTTATCGTGGTTCATATCCATGGATCAGTAATGGAAAGATAAACCATAATCACAACCCTTCAACAAATGGCATGAGGCATCGAGTCTTTGATCAACAACCAAATAAATGAGCAAGGGAGATATCTGCAAAAGGAAGTGGTATAATGACATGTAAAGGAGATACAAAATAGTGCATTGAGATATATGATATTGATTCCATGTCATGTCTAATAATGAAACATCATTTATAGGCATATTATAAATTTGTGTCATGAGATTGGTGTCGAAAAATAAATTAGAAGCATGACAAGAATGGTGTGCAAAGTGGTGAAGTGAATCAAAAGAATATCTTGAGCACATAAGTATAATATTTAGCCCATTCAAAGCTAATTATACTCATTCCTTATCACTAGAAACAATATCTATCGAGTTTTGGAATGAGGCGGCAGGTTTAAAAGTGTTTTCCTCATAAGAGCATTTGGCGCTCAGGGACTACATTTACCATTAAAAATTATTCTTTTTGTGATGAACTTAGTGAAGTTAATGACATAGGTTGAAATCCATATAGCAGAGACAATGTTTGCATGTAGAGAGTTTGACTCCAACAAAGCAATGCTCCAAAGAAGGGCTAGACTTTAGCCTTCAAGGGTTGTTTGTGTACATTTTTGGGGTCTAATTGAAATGAGTTTGGTAATTCCAAGGGAGGTTACTTGCATGTTTATGGGGTCTATGAAATCAATGCAAGTAATGGAATCAATTTCAAGGCATGTCGGTACATAAATTCATATTAAAAAAATTCCTGTCACCTAGGTAATTTTGGCTTCATGGATTATGAAACTTATTAATTCGAAGGCAAAATGAGGTGTTTGACCACTCATTAGCAAGATCTTTGTCTCCTATACACCATGCAACTAATGAATTGTTGATCCAAGTTCGTGATAATAAGATATGGTTTTACAATGCCAAAAAACCAAGGGATTTCATCGATGCCCATTTTAATTAATTTTTAGTAGATTGACAAGCAATCTTTTTGCTTGGTTTGCAACTCCGGGATCAAGATAAGGTTGTGTGATGAATGTAGAGCATTAATTGTAGATATTTGTCATCTTATGTTGGCTCACATAAGACGATGAAAGCATGAGTAAGATTTTATAGACTATCAAATTGAGCCATTCTCATGTGCATTTCCACTTCAGCCATATTCTTCAAATTTACAATCTCATTAAGCTTCCTTAAATCTTTGACTACACCAACAACTAACTACCCTAGACAATCCATTAAATTTACTAAGAGAATATCAACAACCAAGGTTAAAGAGTCATTGCTTTTAGTTTCCAATTCACCATAGACAATCTCCCTCTTCAACATTGGGTTGCAGGTGAGCATTTATCCATTATTTTCTTACAAAAGCATGGTTGTTCAAAGCAATTTCAACTAGCAACCACCATAGTTCACTTTGAATAAATGTTCACTAACTCTACCATGTCATGATGAATTTTCTATCATAAAAACCATTTTGCAAGCCTCTTCATCTTTTCAACATCTAAAAGAAGCCATTATTGTATTTTCGTGGTTGATAATGCTTGGTATTGATCTAGGAATTGAATGTGCACTCTGGAAGAGCTAAATGAACTTGTAAAACATTTTCTCAACATTGGTGACTTGCAATTCATCAAGGAAAACGATTTAGAGTTGCATCAAAGCTTTGTTGACTAACAAATGGTGACAATAATGAAGAAAAAACCCATTCTCTCTATTTCATTATTTATAGTCTAATCTTCAAGCTTTGATTCGCTTGGTTTAAGTTTTGTATTTGTGGTGATCCATTTGTAGTGTGTATTTCCGAGACAATTTCACATGTTAGTTCCATCAAGTTGAGTGGAGAAAGAGTTGTGCACTTGGTAAATAAATGATTGGAGGTATTAGATAGAAACACGTTGGAAATTAGTTGAGTCTTGCATTTGTAATATCAGTAAACCATATTTATGCAAGCAATATTCACTCAAGTGTGCATTTAGAAACTTAAGAGAAAAACACTGATTTTCACAACCCTCTTGGCATATGCACAAGTGCCATTACAAAAAATCAATCAAACCTTGAAAAGAAAGTACGATATGGGTTCTTTGTGTGAGACTCTCACCGTCATATTAACTCATGAGCTTATGGTTTATTCTGCCAAATTTCAACCACCTACAAGAAGATGTTACAACAAGATTAAGGTTTGTGGATTTCATTGAACAAAGACAAGTAAGAAAATTTGCATTATTTATATGAAGTCTATTTGACAGTATAGAGATATAATACTTAATGAGGATCCTTTTGTGCAGATAATGGTGAAGGATATAAATTGTGCATCATAGGTGGAAGAGACTGCATAAAGGTGAAGTTGAATCTGCTACAAGAGAGCTTGGGTGTATACATTAGCAAGTCAAAGTCAAAGGATTTATGCTTAGCATCTATTCAAGGAGAGTCGAATATATTTTTATTGTAAGTCTCACCTTGGGTGGGAAAAAAATTGTAATCACGAACATTTTAATTAATCCTCACATTTATGTTGAATAATCAATGTGAAGGAAAAGACAAATTTGTATGAGAAGAGCTTCATGTGAAGTAGGAAAGTTATGTAATATTAAAATATTTTATTGAATATTATCCTCACATTTGTGTTGAAATAATCAATGTGAGGGAAAAGACAAATATGTATGATGAGTTGAAGAATCTAAGATGAGGTGGCCAAGAGTTGGAGAATTGGAAGGCCATGGGACATACATAGATTTTATAAATATAGTCATTGCATTCATAAAAAATTCTCTCTTGGCATTATAAGCTACCTTTGTATGTTAATAAGATAAGTTGTTAGTTGTTTTGTTGATACTCTTGCAAAATTGTGGTTGGTTGTAGTATTCTCACCATTCATAGTTTTCTTGAAACTTGTAGGAAATGGATATTGCAATCTATCGACTATTCCCATGTTTGTGATGTTTGTGCTTACTTATCTTATGAAGTGCTAATAAATTGATGTGAAGTAGGTTATCTCTTGGTGACTTGTAGGATATCCTTAGTTTCTCATAGATGATTTGGGATTTTTGTAAGCTATAGTTGGTCAACTATCCCTCTATTGTCTATATATTCTCCCTTTGGTTCATGCTAATCAATTCTTGAACACTCCTATCTAGGATTAGATTATTTGAATTTACAACTACATTTCATTTATCTCATAAACCCAGATACAACATCCATACCATAGCTGGAGGGTTCACCCTTTTCAATGGAGGAACATATAACTGGGCCCTTTTGTTGGGTGAACCTGTGTGATTGACAAGGGACATTTTCCCATTTAAACACAACCCAAGTTTTAATTCTATACGATCCAATCATAATAGCCTTGAAAACTATAAACCTATCAAGTATTTTTGAAATGCACTCTCCCCCCACTATAAAGTTCCTCCATGTGGGCATCGATCTGATTGGTTATACATCACATAACCTAGAAACCTCACTTTTATGATGGAAATAATCGACTAGATTGTCCATCCTTGTTGCTTCCACACCTCAGCCCTTCTCATAACAAAGTTAAGATCCCCCCTACAATCACATATTATTTATTTAAGAGTTATTTCCCAAAAAGACATCCCATAATACTTTCTTATCAACATATGGACAACAAATATTACCAGAGAGTAGATTTTTTTTTATCTCCAAAGAATATAACTCGATCCATGCACCTTTTTTTTCAAATAAAAAAATGTATTTTTCATTCAAGGAGAATTAAAAATACATCCCACATGGAGCATGATACACAGTTGTCAAAGTTTCTTCTACTGTTTGTACATATCACTAACCTGCCTACAGTTCTACCCATTATTCATTAGAAAGATGATCCCGAAATTGACATGTCCAACGGACTTCCATATATTTTCATCAAAACACCTATCAAGTAACCAAATCTAAGCCTCTCAAAAAATTAATTTGAAACTGACCCACAGAAGAAAATAAATAAATAAATAAAAAATTAAGCTCAAAAACTTTAGTGGACCTAAAGGAGACTAAAATCCCTTCCTAATATTCATCTTGATATGATTTTCCATCAAATGTAAATTATTTTTGGAAAGGGTATCATCCTGAACATTAAGCTCCCTATAGACATGCTTGAAAGATACCTCCTGAAATTGCCTTGAAATCTCGTTCAAATGCTTAGCCAATGGAGATAAACTAGTACTATGGACTTAATATTGATCCTGCATCCAATTTATAGTGAGAGTTGAATCCCAAAAAATTTGAAGCCTGACAATCTAGTTGTTAAGTGCAAATTTCATAAGGAAAAGTAAATCCTTGAATTCCCCAACATCATTTGTTCCTTTTTCCGTATTAGCCTTTGCAGTGAAGAAATGAGAATTTGATAGAAATAATACAAAACCCAAACTGCATGTCTACCCTGGCCCTTGACAGGATCCATCGAAGAAACTCCACACACAAGACCTATCCATTGAAAGTGCTCCCACAACCCTCCGCTCCTTTATACTCACACTAGGTTTGTAAATTGTTAACAAAGCCAATACATGGGTAGAGATTTGAATATATGGTATTGATTTATCTTCAGATAAACTAGAGTTGCGAGCCAACCATATTCCCCAACTGATTAAGAAGGGAACTACCTTAAAATGATTCAACTCTCTTCTTATAAACCATTCTTGGAAATTCATATCCATGATCTCTTTATGCCACAAATCCTGAACCCCCAATGAAGTCTCCAAATCTTCCCAGACCTGCATAGAGAACAAAAAATACAAGAAAAGATGAGTGGTAGTCTCCTCACTTGCTTTACACAATAAACACCTTCCAAGGTCAATCTTGTTCCTCTTTTAAAGAATTTCCCAAGTAAATACTCTATTATTTAGATCAACCACATGAACAATATACTCTTAGGTGGAGCCTTAACCTTCCACAATTTTTACAACCACCATATGATCTCAACATGGTTGAGGGATTACAGATATAAATAGTTGAGCTTCATAGTGTAATCGTCCCCAATCTTGTTCATTGCCCATACTAAATCGTCGGGATCCCCACTCAACCTTATATGACCTCTTCTTAGTTCAGTCAGAAAGGAATCCCTTCATCGACTCATATCATCATTCAAACCTAATTCCTAAGATGACAACTAGCCTTGGGATCGTAGGGAAGTTTCACTTGGATTGTTGACCATATTTAGTGTGCACCTCCCCAACTCCTATAAAGTTAATACCATATTTTTCAACAAGAAAGACCTTGTGGCCACATCCCATGATTGTATTAGTCCATATCCTCGACTGTGCCCCACTGCCAACCTTCCATGCCAAGTACTTACCAATCACAGGGAAGGCTAATGTCACGACTTTCCATTGATTTGGCATGTTTTGGATACTTTTCCTTTCCATTCTTAACCAGTCCAAGAGTGAATTTGGTGCAATGTATTTATGTATGATGATCCTTCTCCATAATCTGGCTTTTTTAAGTAAATTCCATAGGGACTTTGCAACTATAGACCGACCAAACAAGTGAATATATTTGATCCCCTAGCCCCATGAGATTTAGGTGTAGCTATCATCTTCCTTCTAGATAGGTAAAATACGTTATACTCATTACTTCCTTTCCATAAAAAAGTTAAAATGTCATTTCCCAATCCTTTCCAAAACCCCCTTTGGGATGTGGGATAAAGTGTGCCAGAAGATTGAAATTGCCTCTAATAGAGATTATAAAAGAACTAACTTGCCCTCCTTAGAGAGCCACCTATTGCACCAAATAGAAATGTGACTTTCAATCCCTTTTAAGAGCCACCCCCAATCAACTTTACCATAATTGTTGGGTTTTAGAGTGAAACCAAGGTATATGTTGAAAAGGAACACCCTAGTATTTCAAGTGTCATCCAAGCTAGATGTGAACAAAATGGATTTATTCTCATTAATATCCATACCAATAGCAACACAATAGAGTCATAACATATCCTCGAAAACTTGGCCTTCGCCATCATTATCAAAATAGAAAAGAAGTACACCATCAACAAAAAGGAGATGCGCTAATGATTCACTCCTCCCCACCTTAATGCTTGAAAGTTACCTTTGTCTCTTATCCTCCTTAATCAATTTACTAAGTCCTTCTGCCAACAATAGGATGAGGTATGGGGATAGAAGGAATATTTGACTGATCCCTCTAAAAGGCCTAAAGGAAGAAGAGACAGATACATTTATCAACACGTGAAACAGAGTAGAAGACACACACACCATAATCCATTTTACCAATGGAAGAGAAAACCCTAAATGAATCAACAAAATCCAAAGATATAGGCATGATACCCTGTCACAAGCTTTGGACGTTCCAACTTTATAACTACAACATGAGACTGAGAGAGCTTGATAGTGTGGAGACTGTTAGAAAAATAGGTGTGCTCGTTTCACCATAGACAATATAACAATATTGTCACCCAATCGTAGGCAAAAAGCCCACCCCCGAGCACCTTAACCTTGAAAGAAAAAATAATTCTAGAAGCAATCCAATAGCCAACCAAGGTAGCGCACCTTTCTCCAAGGCTAGAACACCAATCAAGAATAACCAATGTCCAGGCAGAAAGTCCAAACCATAACCAAGAGAAAGTCCAACAAAAACCCAAAATACTAGTTGCAGCAGCTGCAACTGCAGTCCCTCTCCAAACTTGCGCACCACTAGTCTTATGCAGTTGTGAGAGTAAGAGTGACAAATGAGCTCGAGCACCCTCTATTTATACTGCTCTATCTCACTTGACTGGGCTTACTTCTCTTTATAGAGGCTAATAACTCATTATTAAATATTCTCTTGAGTCAACTTCTCTCCTAGGGTTATTATCCAACGTTTTAGGCTTTCTCTTGCTTCCCGAAATATTCTAGTCTTGTCAAAGGTTACATGTGGAGGTTAATACCTTCTGTAACTACCATAATATCAACACTCCTTCCTAGCTAGGGAGGTATTAAACACAATGGTCTTTATCGCAAAGAAACCATTCAATTGACAACATCATCATAGCCACACAGACTATCTCATGATCAAATCACGAGCACCATAATCATTATCCAACTAGACAGTCTCCATGGCAATCAAAACAATGTCGTCGAATAGAACATGACAATGTCTATTCATAGTAGTATATAACTACTATCTAGTGGTACACAACCACTCTTAGTAGCACACTGCTACTAACTAGTGACATACAATCACTGCCAATGGATCACATCCACCACAATAACATACAACTATTGTCCAGAGGCATACAGTCTCTACAACAATCATATCATCTGATATCAACCTACATAACAATATCATGATACAAACTGAGTCATCTGGGCCATTCTTCCACTCACATCTGTGAGATATGGAAGAGCATCTGCCCTCAGAAAGTAAAACATCAGCCATGGGCTATCTGGACTATTATTCCCAATCATAGAAGAATAATTGTCCCTAATTTATGAGCCTAGACCATTCACCTAAGTGGTCCATTCCTCCGGCACTAATCACAATGCAACCTGGAGAGAATGAGTTTTCCCTAGGGAATGCTTGTCCCTGATTGTTGAACCTGGACCATTCACCTAACTGGGTCATTCCTCCCACATTAATCACAGTGCAACCTAAAGAGAATGAGTCTTCCCTAGGGAATGACTGTCTAGACCATTTCTTATGGAAATGGTTGTCCTTCACCAACCTTCAAAATGGACCATTCTTCGAAACTGCTCACAACTGTGAACTTCGAAAGAATGACTGCCCGACGAGGTGGACCATTCTATTTGACCACTACTCAGAGTGTCTGTCAAGAAGAATGATTGTCCTAGACCATTCCCCCACACTGGCCACAAAGTGAATCACTGTCTATGGTACATCATCAATCTATCAGACCATTTTCATTACGAAAATGACTGTCTGTCAGAAATCTTGAACCACTTTACGGACTGGAAAGGAACTGCCCAACCTGGCCCATTTTCCGAACTGGAAAATGACTGTCCATAAATCAATAACATATAAGTGCTCTCTCCCAACCTAGCAATAATCACTTCCTTACTCAATAAGGAAGTCTTCTCCACGAGCCCCAACTTGTCCTTAAGTACGTAAACTTTTCATCTTGGACAGAGGCTTTACCAAAATATTTTCTATCTACTCATCTGTGGAGATAAACTGGAGAACCACTTCTCTCCTCTAGACTCTATCATGGAGAAAACAATACTCGATCTCAATGTGCTTCGACCTGTCATGGAACACCAGGTTCTTTGAAAGCTTCACACAACTTTGATCATCACAGTATAGCACGGTCGAATTAAACACCTGATCAGACAGTCCAGAAACCAACTTACAGAGCCACACTACTTCTGTATAAGCATCACAAGCTATAATATACTCTGCTTCTGCAGTGCTTAGTGCATCATACTTTTGTTTCCTGCTAGCCCATGACATCGTGGCAAAGCTCAAACTGAAACATATCCAAGTAGCACTTCTTCTGTTGTCTGCACTCCTTGCTCAATCTGAATCGATAAATCCATGCAGTTGTATATCATAACTGAAACGTCCCACCAAAATATTTCAAGGCATGCTTTTCAATTTTTCAATTCTCATGGTTAGGTTCCACCTCAAACTATTTTCACAATAAAGAAAATATATGGCCGAGTATTCTCCAAATACATTAATGATCCATTCAATCGTCGATACAGGTAGGGGTCCACTAGATTAGAGTCTCTCAATTTCTTCAGATCTGTCATCATGGGAGTTTTTCATGGATTTGCAATCTATCAACCCATAATACTAAGGAACCATTCTAATACACTTTCTTTGTCATAGGAAGTTTTTTCCATGCTTTTGTTGTACATGAGATGATCTGCATCAAGTTACTTGAATCCATATAAGGTCTTCTTCCATGTGCATACATGGGTCTCTTTCTGGTATACCTCAAAACCTTGAGATTGCTCTACATAATCTTCTTCCTCAATTTCTCTATTGGGAAGAACAATTTTTTACATCCAACTGATGTAAACTTCAATCCATGGATACTGCAAGAGATACAATAGCTTATATAGAGGTATATATGGTTTACTGGAACAAGTTGTCGTCATAGTCTTCTCCCTCCTTCTGGAAGAACCTCTAGTTTTGAATCTCACAATGCTTCCATTCATAAGTCTTTTTCACAATTTCTTACATACACTGTTCTTTATCACAACTTCCATTCCTTTTGCTTGACTGCTTCTAGTGGGTTCAAACCATGTTGGTAGTCTTATGATTCTCGGTATAATAACTAGTTGTTCTCGCTTTTCTTTCTTTATTGGAATCTTCATGTTCTTCCTCGTGTTCCTCTTTAACTTTTGGGTCCATGGAGTCTTCTATAGATTCCATGCCCTTCCTTCCTGAAGATTCCAACTTCTTCATTTCATCATAGGAACATAGATGTAGATGGACAACCAAGGATACTTAAGGCTTCTTTCGAAGAAGACTTCTTCTATAGTCAAACTGAACATGTGTTGCTTATCATGGCCACTACTTTCAATGGGGAACATGGACAGATACTTTATAATCTTCATAGATACTTCAATGGATCATATCATTTAGGATTAGCTCCCTCCTAATCCTGGCTTCATGCATGAATGCATTCTCTTCTTTTGGAATTCTACAATCAACTCCCTCCATCTAAGAGAGTCCATGCTTTCGTCTACATCCTTATTGCTTTCTGCAAAGTGTCACAAGTCTTATTCTAGTTTTCCTCTCTATTACTGAATTCTTTCTGGTTTGACTCCTTATGGGTCTCTTCAAGTTTGATTCTGATTTCGACCTATCTGGCAGTTGACTTATATAATATATTCCTTAAGAATTTGTCACCAAAGATTGTCAACGTACTTCATCTTTTTCTTGTTCATTACTTGACTTGTAGTCATCGTAATATTAATCCTTTTCTTGTTATTCTTCCATAGGTATTGTTTCACTGACCATCTTATCTTCACGACTTGACTAGAAATAGATACACATGATATGTACATGAACTATGTAAACATGGTATGTACAAGAACTATGTTATAGAAGAATATTGTTACCTTGACTAGACGAAGAAGTCTGCTTCATCCTACTTAACTTTCTTTGAGGGTTCCTTTTCTTCGACGACTGTTGCTTCATGTGTTTCCTTCCTTTTCTTTAACTCAGGACAGTGGTTCCTATAGTGACCATATTTTAGACAATTCAAGCATTGTAGTTTTTACATATCCTTTTCTTGATTTGGTTTCTTCTTTGAACCAAACTTCTTCTTATTCTTGAATTTCTTGAACTTTGTTGTTTATGCTTGATCATCATCTTTCTTTTGGGATTTCTCCTTTGCGCTAATCCTTGATTCTTCTTGTGCACAACAAGTCCAAAGTTCTTCAAATGTGGGATACTTTGTTGTTGTGTTCATGCTTGCGGCAAATGCATCCCATGTCTTGGGAGTATCATTGAGTACAATATTTACTAGTTCCTTTTCTGAAATGATTTCCTCAATAGCTTGTAGTTGATCTCTTAGTTGAGAGATTTTTACAAAGTATGATGTTATGCTGTCATCATCATTCTTTTTCATGTCACAGAACTCATTCTTCAAACTCATCACTTGTCCAATATTTTTGACTGAGAAGAGGTTAGTTAGGGCATCGTACATCTTCTTAGATGAGTCAAGATGAGATATGTAGGGTATCAAGTGGTCTTTTACAGAGTCCACTATGATACTCATAGAATTGATGTCATTGTCCTTGAACTTCTCCATGACTGCAACGTTTTGAGGTTCCTTCTCTTTTCCTACTTCAAACTCTTGTTCCATGATCTTGCCTTTCAAGATATCCAACACTTTATTCTTGGCAAGGATGAGGTCAATCCTTGTATTCCATGCTCTATAGTTAGAAGCCCCTTCTAACTTTTTTTCTGACTTCATAGAGAAAGTCATGACTGCATTGACTTGGTCAACCTTTGACTTTGACCAAAAACTCAAACTTGACGCCTTGGCTTACTGAGAGTATTAGGATTTCTAGGAATTAGATGAAGCTCTTCACTTAAGGTGCCTCAACAAGAGGGTTAGGGTTTCGTTGCTACACCAAAACTTTGGTTGTAATTGCAACTGCAACTAAGCAAATCCTCCCAATATATCTTCCAGCGGTTAGATTGTCCAAAGATAGTGTGGGTCCATAACCTGTTATAAAAATAGGTGTGCTCATTTCACCATAGACAATATAGCAATATTGTCACCCAACCATAGGCAGAAAGACCACCCCCGAGCACCTTAACCTTGACAGACAGAATACTGCCAGAAGCAATCCAATTTCCAACCAAGGTAGCGCACCTTTCTTCAAGGATAGTGCACGAAGCAAGAATAACCAAATACCAAGAAGAAAGTCCAAATCATAACCAAGAGAAAATACAACCAAAAGCCAAAATACCAATTGCAGCAGCTGCAGCTGCGCTCCCTCTCCAAACTCACGCACCACTAGTCTTATGTAGTTGTGAGAGTAAGAGTGACAAAAAATCTCTAGCGCCCTCTATTTATATTGCTCTATCTCACTTGACTAGGCCAACTTCTCTTTCTAGAGGCTAATAACTCATTATTAAATATTCTCTTGAGCCGACTTGTCTCCTAGGGTTATTATCCAACATTTTAGGGTGTCTCTTGCTTCCTGAAATATTCTAGTCTTGTCAAAGGTTACACGTGGAGGTTAATACCTCCCACAACTACCATAATATCAATAGAGGCCCTCTTGAGCAAAGCCTACGGATTCATGAATTTGTCTCCCCTCAAGAAACCCAAACTGGTTAAGGGAGATAAACCTAGACACAATGTGCTTGATTCTAATAGCAATGATCCTAGAAATAATTTTGTACAGACACTTACATAATGATATTGGCCTAAAACTATTAAATATCTCTAAACGATCAGGGCTATAACAGTGGATTTGATGCTCCCAGGAAGCTTCCTCGATAGTCTAACCTCTTCAACTACCCTAAATAAATCTTCCCCAATCAACTTGAAGAAATCCAAATAAAATTTAGCGGTCCACCCATGCAGGCCATGAATTTTATCCTTTTGAAAAGTATTTAAAACAATGAGCAAGTACACCCTAGAGAGTGCCCTATACATATCTTCATTATCCTCCCCATCCGCCTGTTAGCAAATGTTTTACAGGAAGCATAAGCTTGTCATTGATGGCAAGTACAACAATAATGATGGCTTGAGTACAACACCGATGATCAACAGGCAAATATAAGATAAGGCCAGGAAGATCGAATGATCGAAGGAAACGCTGGCAAGTACAACAGTGAAGATGGCAGGATCATAGTGTGCATCGATGGACAAACAGGAACAACGTAGGCTCAGGAGGAATTAGCGCAGAGTCTAAATTCTTCAAAGTAAAAGGGATGTGTAAGCTTGGAGGAGAAGCGTCGTTGATCGTTGGATCCCATCCTAAATTCCCGAGCGCATGAGGGTCGTCAGAAATGAATAAAATCAAGAAGAGTGCACGCGAAAGAGGAGGATAGATCTCAGGCGTTAGATCTGAGCGCAGGATCCGACCACCGTTGGATCGGGGAAAACCTGCACGGTGTTTAAAGTGCAAGGAGAAAATGGGTTCACAAAATCCCGAAAGCAGGAGGACCGTCCATCCCAAGGGGTTATGTGGACCGTTGATCCGACTCCCTGTCGGGGTTTCGAGGATCGCGAGTTGAAGTTGTCAAAGAACATTGACAACAAGAATGTCGATTTCGCGATATGCGATATCGCGATGCAATCGCAGCCATTGAACCGAGAATGAGATCTGGACCGTTGATTTTCTTCATGAGGCATCGAGGATCGGGACTTTGAAATGACAAAGTCACTTGACATCAGGAATGTCGATTTCGCGATATGCGAAATCGCGATCTAATCTGAGCCGTCAGATCAAGCTTTGATCTGGACCGTTGATTCCAGTCCATGTTAGAGCCTCACCTATCGTGACTTGGAGTGACGAGAACCTCCATCACAGGAATCGCGAGATGCGATATTGCGAGAAGATCAGGACCGTCAGATCACCAAGAATGTGGACCGTTGATCTGAGCTCCATCTCGGAGCCTCGCCTATTGCGACTTGGAGTGACGAGAACCTCCATCACAGGAATCGCGAGATGCGAGATTGCGAGAAGATCAGGACCATCGGATCACCAAGAACGTGGACCATTGATCTGAGCTCCATCTCGGAGCCTCGCCTATCGCGACTTGGAATGATGAAAATCTCCATCTTAGGATCAGCGAGATGCGAGATCACGAAATGATCCTGACCGTCAATACATCAAAAGATGTGGACCGTTGATCTAAGAGTCTCGCCTATCGCGACTTGGAGTGACGAAAATCTCCATCTTAGGATCAACGAGATGCGAGATCACGAAATGATTCTGACTGTCAATACATCAAAAACATGGACCGTTGATCTAAGAGTCTTGCCTATCGCGACTTGGAGTGACGAAAATCTCCAATGAAGGAACAACGAGATGCGAGATCACGATGAGATCAGGACCGTTGATTCATCAAGATCATGAACCGTCGATCAGGGTCGATGAAGATCAAGAGTTCGACTGTCTCAGAGAAGACGAAGTGTCTTAAACTGCCAGAAAGACTGAGGAATCTCAGTATAACATACAGTGATGCTGGACACGTGGGGTGAACCACCAGAGAAGCTGAAGAATCACGATGATGATCAGACAGAGCACTCGAGAGGTGGAGAATAACGACGGAGAGTATGCATGCAGAGGCATGGAGAACATTGCATGCACAAGGTGCACATAAGCGATAAATACACGGTACAGAGAAGAGATTGTGTGGCTGTTGCGGTTGGAGGTTGCTGTGAATGTTGTTGGTGAAGGTAATTCATGTGTGAAGAAGGAGGAGAGTGCAGCAGCTGAATAGCACAGAAGAGGAACTGTGCAGAGAATGGAGATGGAACACAGAGCATAAAAGGCAGAAGAAGAGACAACGCAAGTGAGATGGGCAGAAAGGCAGTGTGGGAGAAAGAGCAACGAGATGCAACAGAACAATGATAAGTCGGGTAAGCCATTGTTGAACATTATAACACTGTAGTAAGTTTCAGATTCAAAGATTTATATTTCAGGGTGGTTGGGAGGTGCTAGGGAGGACTGTTGTCCTCAGAGGTTCAAGTAGGTGCTTGAACACAGGGAGTTGGTGCTTCCCTCTAGTTGGTGCTAGAGAAACCAGGGAGTCGGTGCTTCCTTCTAGTTGGTGCTAGAGAAAACAGAGAGTTGGTGCTCTCAGCAAGTTGCAGCTTGCTAAACAGAGGTTGTAGCCTCATTATGAGTTGGTGCTCATATGTATGATAATGTAAAGAATGTAATTATTACTTATCATATAAAGAAAAAGAGGTTTTTACCCTGTATGGGTTTCCTTGGAAAATATATGTCTCTGTGTTTCTCATATATGTGACTGATATTGAATGTGCCTGTGTTTATTTCTCTGCATTATTGTGATCATCATTCAGTGTTTCTGCAAAGAGTTTTAAAAGAAGCATAATTGTTTAAGCTCAGTAACAACTGATTCAAACCCCCCCCCTCTCAGTTGTCTAACACTTGGTATCAGAGCCGGCCCCTTTTATCTAAGGGTAGATCCTAGAGCTTAAACATGTCAAGCCATGAAGGAAATTCAACCAATAAGGCCCCTCTGTTCAATGGAACAAACT
>JZKD02S0714839.1:224028-234110 GCA_000966675.3 Picea glauca | reverse complement strand
TGTAGCCTCATTATGAGTTGGTGCTCATATGTATGATAATGTAAAGAATGTAATTATTACTTATCATATAAAGAAAAAGAGGTTTTTATCCTGTATGGGTTTCCTTGGAAAATATTTGTCTCTGTGTGTCTCATATATGTGACTGATGCTGAATGTGCATGTGTTTATTTCTCTGTATTATTGTGATCATCATTCAGTGTTTCTGCAAAGAGTTTTAAAAGAAGCATAATTGTTTAAGCTTAGTAACAACTGATTCACCCCCCCCCTCTCAGTTGTCTAACACCGCCATCCTAGGAAAATGAGAAACCACTTGAATAATTTCTCCTATGTTTTTCCTCTCAAGTTCCTTAAAAATATCGCTAGAGTATTGCACCCCTAGGTCTACCGACTCCTAAAAACCTCAAACACTATCTCCTTCTCGATTAGACAATTCCCAAAAGGTTTTTTGACTTTTCCTAAAATTGGCATAATTTTGGAAAAAAATGGTATTTTGATCCCCATGGTCAAGCCAAATAGCCCTACTTTTTATTCGTTGGTCATTCTCCTTGACCGACAAAAGCTTAAATTTTTTGTATTCCAAAAGTTTGATACTATTCAACACATCTACACTGAATAACCCTTCAACATTTTCTTTAAAATTTCTATCCATATTATGTTCAACTTCCTTCAACTTACTATCCCTAGCCATGTACCTCTCACAGATGTGAGTGGAAGAATGGCCCAGATTATTCAATTTAAATCATGACATTGTTTTTCTGTGCAGGTTGATATCAGATGATATGATTTCTATGGAGACTATATGTCTTTAGACAATAGATGTATGTTATTGTGGTGTTCCACTGGTTGTGACTATGTGTAATTGATTAAGTAGTTGTGTGCTACTTGGTGTGGTAGTGTACCACTGGATTGTAGTTATGTACTACTATGGATAGACACAATTGTGTTCTATTGAATGACATTGTTCCGATTGCCTCGTAGACTATCAATGGTGTTGAAAATGATTATCATCTAGATGGATGATCATTGTACTGATGGACAAACATTCTCCAGACGAAAAATGATCCAGGACATTTATTCTTCTAGGACATATGCCTGGATTAGAAGAATGGTTTTTGTATCACTCCTTGGAGTGAGTGACTTATTCAACATCATGTTTGATTACTCAGATGGAGTATGGTTTCTAGAGATGATGGAGTTGATGTTGTCATATGACACTGATAGTGATGATGGTGCTCGTGATCTAATCATGAGATAGTCTATATGACTATGATGATGCTACCGATTGAATGGTATGTTTGCGCTCAAGACCATTGCCTTCAATACCTCCCTATCTAGGAGGGAGTGTTGATATTATGGTAGATGCAGGAGGTATTTACCTCCACGTGTAACCCTGATGAGAATAGAATATTCTGGGAAGCAAGAAGTAACCCTAAATCATTGAACATAACCCTAGAAGACAAGTCGGCTCAAGAAAATAATTAATATTAAGTATTTAGTCTCCGGAATGAGAAGTCGGCCCAGACAGCTCAGGAAAGAATATAAATACAAGTAGCCAGACCTCATTTTGTACACATTGCTCAGAATTTCAGCTGGGAAGAAGTGCGCACTGCAGGAACTGGGCTAGTGCGCAAGTCTGGGGAGCAGCTGCAGCCGGCAGCTGCCGCAATCTGGTTTCCTGGTTTGGGCTCGTACTTTATGTTGGTTATGGTTGGAATTTTTGATCAATATTGGTTATCTTTATGCATTAGCCTTGGTTGGCTATTGGTTTGCTTCTGGAATCATTCTTTGTCAAGGTTAAGGTGCTCGGGGGTGGCTTCGGCCTATGGTTGGGTGACAATATTGCTATATTTTCTATGGTTAAACGAGAACATCCATTACTTTCTAACAAACCCTTCCATGTTCTATGATTTTGGTTGTCGAGTCTTCTCCAAGTAAGACATAACCTCCATTAAAATTTTCATATTCTACTATAACATGAGCCCATTTATTCGACTTTATTGTGAACAAGTATTCTTAGTTCACTTATTCATGTCGAAATTTTATCGTCTTTTCATCCATATAAGCATGTGAAATGCTTTTGACCTAGTTTTTGTATGTTGTTACACCAATCACAATAAGGGTTGAAGTAATGGTTGTGATATAAGTTGCAAGCACCTACTAAAAGATGGTTGAAAACCCCTTTGTGAATGAAAACAATGTTTTCAAAATGAGAGTATTTTCTAAGAAATATTATACATTTCTCTTGAATAAAATGGTGAATAAACGAAAAAGCAAATCATTTTGAAGGGGATTAGTATCCCACCACTCCATAGCAAGGAGAAGAGGAAAAAAGGTTGTGTAGAAGAGATCATGAGAGGATATCAACATTTCTACCAAGGTAGGGGTTTAAAAAATTAAAGGTTTCAATATTTCATTCTTTTTTGCAATCTAAATATATTTAGATAATGGTTAAATCTAGCCTCTGGTATACTAACCCCACTTGGATTCATACAAGAGATGAAGATTTGCATATATTTTGATAGATTCAACTAATTTCATTTGGGTATTAAAGGATAGCTTAGGAATTTCTCAAGATTAGGATTATTAGTGGAGAATGGTTAGTGGTTTACATCATGGAGATACCTAAATAACCAATACTGCATAAGAATAACTAATTTTTGTCAATACTCTATATATTCAAAATATTGAAATTATGGTGCTTATACATAGAGATAATTCTCACTAGAAACCTAGGAAAATCTACATTTTCCTTCATCTTGTATGGTCATGGAGATAGAGAGGTTCAAAGAACAACAAGGCTCCTTAATAAGAATGACACCACAAACAATGGGGCACATTATCATGCACTCATAGAAGGCGTGTATGCTGCAAAGACTCACAAGGATTACAAAATTGAAATGTTTACAAACTATGAACTAATTTGTAAAAAAAATGTTGGGTGAATGCAAAGGCAAGGCCAAACATCATATACAATTGCATTCAGTGGCAAAGGATATTTCCAAGCATTTCTATAATTTTCATATACATCGTAATGGCAAAGAAGGATATCACGTTGAGGCCAAACATGTGTGTTCTTCTCTAGTGTTTAATTTTTCCAATGCAAACATTGGTTATTGTATCATATGACTAAGTTTAGTTCCATTTTTCCTCCCAGTTTCACCACTTGATCTTTCCAATTGATCTATTGTGATAGTGTCTATTCTATCTATCTCAAGCATTATTTTTTTAAGGCAACAAAAAAAAGGTACATAAGAAAAAGATGGATGATTTTGAAGATGGGATGATTAAGACAAAGACAAATAAGATTCCCAAGAACGTGGTGACAGTTGAGATGTTGATTGATTTTCAAAACTGATTCAATAGAAATACAAATTTCAAAATGAACCATTCATCGATGCACTATGAGGTGATTAATCTTGGAATTAAAGAAGATCCTAAGACTATTAACTCATGCTCTTGTTGCACTAATTTTGAAAGACAAGCTTACATAAAGTTGTTCAAACAATACAAAGATATTTTTGCTTGGACATATCAAGACTTAAAGGTATATCGTTATTCAAAATGTGACACCTTTGAAGTAGGATACTAAACCCTTTTAGCAAAAGTTTCAGAAGATTCATCCATTATTGGAGCTACTTACACCGAAGGAGTTGAAGAAGTCACTTGATGGAAAGATTATTTTTCCAGTGCACCACCCATCATGGATTATAAATCTAGCTCCTATCATAAATAAGAGTGGAAAAATCATGTTGTGTGTTGATTTTAGAAACCTTAACTGAGCATTGAAGAAAAAACAATTACCATGTGTCTTCTATGCATTGGATTTGATTGCCAGTAATAGGTTCTTAAATGTTGTCACTCTTGGATGGATTTTTTAGATATAATCAAGTTCTTGTCTTGGATCGATATAGATTGAAGACCACTTTCAAAACCAAATGGAGAACTTATGCATATAAAATAATGTCATTTGGGTTAATCAATGTTGGTGCCTCTTTCCAAAATGCAATGGATGTTGCATTTATAGGTCTTATTAATCAAAGTTTAGTTGTTTCTATAGATGACAACATGGTTTCTTCAAACAAGCACTCTAATCACGTGCAATACTTGAAGCAAACATTCAATAGATGCAAAAACTATGGGATTTGTTTAAATCCCAATATTCATTGGAATAACATTTCAAAAGATGGGACATTAATCAATCTGAAAGAACAAAACTACAATGCAGATCGCATTAGCACACAACAATAAAGCTATGCAATATTTTTTGGGGAAGATTGACTTTGTGATCCAGGAGGATATCGATGGCCACCCACTTATTCCAACCGACTCAAAACATTTTTTTGGCAATTTACTATTTTTAGCCATTTTTCGGGTCCTAAACTTCTGGGGCCAGTTTGAGGGCCTAAACGATGTTTTTCATGACCGATCACCTCATTGATGGTCATAGGAATGGATGAGCCTATGAAATGAAGCTCATCGTCAAGACCTTTTCGATGAGCTAGCGTGTGCCCCAAACGGAGATCGTATGCAAAAGTTACGACCCCGGGAAGTTGATGTACTAACTTACCCCAATGGGGCCCACATAACTTTTAATGCGTCATCTCCTAGGGTTAGATTTTTTGGATGTCCAGGGGTTTGACATTCATGTTTATTGTAAAAATTATTTTAGAGCCTCATTGTACTCATATTTTTGCAAATGAGCATAACCGTCACTTCTCTTCTCATAGACAAGTTGCCACCATTCTAGCAAGCATGTTTTCAGTCTGCATTTTACAGTTTCAACATATTTCTTATTTAATATAAGTCAAGTTTTATTGTATCTCTATTATTATTCACTTGGTCTATGTGTTAATATTATAAATCTGTGATTTCATTTCGTTCCGCTCATAAATCTGGATCACTTTTTAAGGTGACTCGTTTTTTACATCTTCAAAATTATCAAACTCTTGCTAAATACAATTAAGAAGGATGTAGTCATTTAGTGGACTGAGGTCAAGAAAAAATCCTTTGAAAAGATCAATATGGTAATTGTTTTTTCTCTAGCCTTGAATAGTTAAGATTTAAATGAAGATTTTAACCTATGTTCTTTTACATGTGATCGCTCCCTCGCTATTATGCTCACAACAAATACACACAAGGTTTTGAGAGTAGGACACTATTTCCCAACACTATTCATAGATGCACTTGTGTGTGTGAGAAAGTGTTGAATTTTCCAAACACGTGCAAGCAAGGAGAAGAAAGCCACGGTTGCTTTGCAACTTGTTACTAATGACAACTATTTGAGCGATGGAATCTTAACATGATAGGTGAGATCAAACCCGACTCCTTAAAGCAACACGACTATGTATTAGCAACTATATATTACTTTTCTTGGTGGATGAAAATTTTCCTACCAACAAATGTGAATGATACAATGGTTATCCAATTATTACAAAAGCATATCATTACTAGGTTTGGCATTCCATCTATACTGGTATTTGATAATGCATCATTTTTCTTCTATGGATATCAGTGAGTTCACTTTGGAAGGTGAGATGACGTTACATTGTTCAACTAGCTATTGTCACCGAAGTAATTGTGTCTAAGAATCTACAAATAAGAACTGGATTAGGATTACCAAGAAGACAATGGTTAACCATCACTGTGACTAACACAATGCGCTCTCCTATCCAAAAACCAGTTATGTTTTAATATTTTTTGGCCATCCTTGTCACACCTAAAAAGAAACCCAAGCCATACTTTTGCAAGAAAATAATAAATTGGGCCATACCCAAGAATAGGAGCCCACTCCAACTGAATCCATTCATTCAAACAACCAAGGAATTTTCCCACCAAAGTCCTCCCTACTAACAATCCAATTTTCTCCGCTTGAATATCTTCGCCAACAACCAGAGAAATACCACCTCCCTCAGATTTAATCACCTTCTGCTTCTTATTCGCTCACTGATCCACTTCATGAATAACCCCACCACCCTCCAGATATTGCAACTATATATTTACACCGATGAACCCTAATCCTAGATCATTCTATTCTGACACAACACCACATCCAACGTAGTCCTCCCATACACTAAAATCCAAGGACTTTGCTTGCAGGACAGGGATCATGTGGGGTACAATTTTTTCAAGACTATTGACCACAACCCCATGATCCAAATTTTTGGCAGGTATAAAGTGTTCAACCCCAAACTCCCCATACCCCTAGAGACCTTGACATCAGGAGACCCATACGAGACAAAAATGTCCTCTTCTGAGATTGTGTCTTCAAAGTAATCAACCAATTGAAGCTTAGAATCCATAGAGATAGATCTCTAAAGTTTCCAAATCAAGGAATCTTCAACTCGATCCATACACCTACAATAATAATGGAAGAGTTTAGTAGTTGCAGTTAATGATTCCATCTAGTAACCACTCCCTTGTAGGAACCATCATAATCTTATGCTTCAAAGTTCCACTTCTTTAATAACCCAAATACTACTCCTTTAATTACCACACCCCCACCTGTTGGCCATAGTCTCTTGAATTAGTAAAACATCAAGTTTGTGTATGTTAATGATTTTTTCTACTATTTTTTTTACAAGGTGAGCCCTGTTACCCCCTCATTTCTAGGGGTAACTAGAGGAGATTTGTCTCTAAGATCCACATTCTAGACAACAATTCTAATGATGACATTCCAGACTACCCATAGACAATTGCCCATAGATGCCTTCCATTACATGCTCAACTCACTCACATAAGATGATATTGGTGCATGACACATATGAGGTACCCTGTTATGATACTCCATATCAAGTGATAATGTCAATGTTTTTGGCATGAAAATAGTGATCATGCGTTTAATTGGATTACGAATCATGATGCTTTGAATTTATACTTTTTGCCTTGTTTCACCTTGGTGGTTGATCCAAATTATGTTGATAATGAAATGAAGGCAGAGATATAACAAGGAAATACACAAAGATGTTGAAAGAAACACATAGATACAATAATACACAATTTATATTAATGAACGAAATGTACAGGAATTGTAAAATGCAGAGCGAACTGAACTCGTTGGAATGGTGGTAGCATATCTCTGAGAAGAGATGTGATGGCTACGTGCATTGGCAAGAATACATTTACAATGAGGCTTACAAGGCATTTTTAACATAAAGCATTAATAAGAAAACCCTAACCCCACGAGATGAAACACTAAAAGGTTTGTGGGCCCCGATGGGGGTAGTTGAAATGTCAACTTCCCGAGGGCATACATTTTGCATACGATCTCCATTTCGAGCACTCGTTATACCATTGGAAAGGTCTAGCTAAGAAGTACAACTTTAGGTTGGGGCTAGGGTATGTCTTTGGCAACCCTTGTCCCTCCCAAATGTCCAAAAAGCGTCATTTGGGGCCTCAAAACAACCCTAGAAGTTTAGGACCTGAAAAATCTGTAGAAAAATACTGAGATGGAAAACTGTATTTTGAGCCAATGGAATAGGTGGGCGGCCACCGATGTCCACCTGGATCAGTGGTCATCATCATATCCTAGTCAAGTGTTGTCACTCTTGGGAAAATCTCTATTACTTGGGGCCTTAATGTGGGTAACGTGTCCATATCCCTTAAGTAACACATTCCATATGTAATTTCTTCATTTTCCTTTCTTTTGGGTTGGTTGTTACATGTATCCAAAAGATGTGCATTCTTCATAATCCCAGGAGAAGAAGGAGCTCAATTGCCCTAGGTCAATGCAACTTTGTAAAAAATATTGATATAGAAGAGCAAAAGCCCTAATTCAAAATGCAAGGCAAAGAAACAAACAAAAAAATAAAAGTATTAAAAACCAAGAAAGAAATGAAGTATGAGATCTACCCCCCCCAAGAGGCCATCACCCCAAGTTCCATGCAATGAATGCATACCTAAAAAAAGGACTTAACAAAGAAAATGTCAAAAGACAAAAAAGGTTGAAGCAATAAAGAAAAAGGAAAACAGGGGTTTGGAAAGACACATTACTGAGGAAAGGGTACCTCATTGCGTAAGCGCTCACTCTAGAAAGGCACTCATGAGGATGAATATCATACATGGCCTTACATGTCAACTCCATCCACCCCATGAAGTGAACCCCAAACCATACCACATACCATTGTACATACTCCTAGATGGGTTCCTTGGGACATACTTCTTATCCTGGGTATTGGCACACCCAATAGGAGGTAGTAGTAATCCTCCCATACGTAAACTTTGCAAATTGTATAACTTTGTAATCTAGTGTGATGTTTGAAGAGAATACTTTGTGAGATCTATATCATGACTTTTTCTTTGACATAACTCACTTTATATGTTGTGTTTGAATTGTGTACCTTGTCTCCAGTCCTCATCGTGCATCAGACTACATGGACCCTTCTTCAGATGATGAATTGCACATGGCCACGTGCTTTGTTGACACTTGAATCCTTTGGAGAATACCAAGGGGCTACTAGCACACTTCCATGGAGGCCATCCCCACCCCTCGATTGAGCACGCTGGACATTTTCATGAGGACGTTGGACCTTTTCTTGAGGATGTTACACTTGGAGACAAGATGTGACACCTTTTCCATGATTATTGGACCTTTTGATGATGGGACATTGCAACTTTATGATGATGGGGCACCTTTGATGAGGTGTTGGGCTTCTTAATGACGACATGGCACCTCTTGATGAGACATAACACCTCTTAGAGACATGCCATAGCTCTTGGAGATGAAATGTTGCACCCTTCCATGGAAACGTTTCACTTTTGAGCCCCTAGACACCACTTTGGAGAGAGACGTCCCTTTCATGAGGCCACACGTGCCACATGTGTGATATATGGAGCACATTTACAAGGGACAATTTGAGTTTTGAGCTACTTTACTTCATCCTGGAGGCATTGTTGGGGGTCTTAGTGACCTATCCACTCATGTATCGTGTATTTGTATGTATTGTTGCCTTATCTGTAGGGTTTGAGATAGATAAAGGCATCATTTTATGTTTTTTAGGGCTTATATTGTGTGAGTAGGGTGTTATATCTCTCATATAAATAAGAGAAGCACTTATCACTTGTAAATCATTGTTACTTGTGGGGATACATCACTAGTTGTTTACTTATACATTATCTCTTATGAAAAATGCTATGGATGTCTAGTTAGAGTATTTTTTTTGGAGAATATGTGCTTATGGATTCTATGCTACTACATGGATATTCATTGCTAGGGTTTTGATGGATTGAAGATTTCTTGAGTAAGTAGTCTCTTGTCATCTTGTGGTTTTGTTTATGAATGGATTTAAGTGTAATGTTGCTTCTCTAGTGGTAGTTGAGCATTCTCTTGGATTTTTCTTGAAAATCCCTTCTTATTAAATCTCTTTGAAGGTTACTAGTGAAGAATTGAATTGCCCTTGATATATTTGGAGGATTTTCTAGGGTTAGTAGTCAACAACCTTTAGATATCACCCTAAAATCCACTCATTCTCTCCAAAGGAGCCCTTAGTTGACCCCACGTGCCCAAAAATATTGCAGGCACTAGTCACTCTCCCAATAATCCATCATTAAATCATGAATTATACTCTAATTTTACTATTTTAGGTTAGATTTGGGTTTTGCAACAACAAATATTAATTTCCATCCATAAATAACCTACCCATTTTGACTTTTTATGCATGTTATTGACCTAATAAACATTCCAAAACCCTAAAATAGCTTGTTGATTTAGTATTATAGCCATCTAGGGTTGAACATTTAGGGTTTTAGGGCTATTATATGCCTCTTAATTTTTTATTTTTATTTTGATGATGAATAAAACCCTAATTTAGTCCATGGATTCACCCTTTTATTTCATTGGTTTATTACTCGTTAAAGGGTCTATTTTAGTGATGCTATAATAGCTTGTTTTCCTATTATAATTTAATACATTTTGCAAGTTTTACTACATCCTTTAGCTTTTTATTCATCTGTATCATTTAGGGATCCTCTCGAGGCATAACTTTACTTGGAAGACCTCTTAAATTGACATGTATCCCCATCTTTTCAAATCTGCGAATTGATTTGTCTTACCACCTCTTTTTTACCTTGTTTGTCTTATTTCATTG